>JAJOOE010009007.1:0-57521 GCA_036250405.1 Solanum raphanifolium | reverse complement strand
ATTAAATGTTTTCTTGGTAAAGAAAGTTTTAAATTCATTATGTTTTTAGTGTTATGCGATGAATGAATGCTAAGAGGCTTGTATTAGACCTCCGAGAGGTCGAGTACGCCGGTTACGACTAGGGGGTGCTCCCGGGTCGTGACAAAAATACTAAGGAAAGGAATAGAGTTCTCATAAACTCTAACAAAAGTCTAACAATAATAAATTAACAATGCGGAAGTAATGCCTAGAACCTGAAAGTCAATGTACCAAAACATCTAACAATGAACCAAGTCTAAACAAGAAGGGATATAACCCCAGCTAATGTACTTAATAACTAATAGAACTGTCTAAGTCTGAAATGTGGACATAGACGAAAGGAGAACTCATGGCAGCCCAAAATAATTGGCTCACCTTTGAATTTGGACGATGATCACTGATCTCCTAAGCGAGATCTGTCAGTAGCCGCTTGAAGATGTCCTGTACTCAATAAAAATAAGAGCAAGTGCAGTATCAGTACACAACCACAGCGTGCTGGTAGGATCACGCGGCTATCCCACTAAGTGCAACATACATAAGTCATCACAACAATATAATCACATGCATATAATCAACATATACAATATTATCAACATTTACTAACAACGAACAACTTCACATTTCTCAAGATACACAATTATATCAAATCATTGGTCCACTCATGGAACCCAAACCCAAATAGTTAGCATATCGAAACGTGGTACCCGATCCAATTATTATGCCAAAACGTGGAAACCGATCCCATAATTATGTTGGAACGTGGCAACTGATCTAAGTTAGTTATGTCAAACGTGGCAACCGATCCATTCAACGCACCACAATCACAAGTATATCCTCAAGATCATACAATTAAGTCATGATTTCATGGTAACCATCATTCATCTATCTCATTTACAATAAGTGTGATCAATAATGCAACATTCATATACATACATATATCATAATGAAGCAAGAACAAACATACATCACACAATCATAGAATCACAACCATCACCTGCCTCGAAACAAGCTTGAAACCCTAAGAATCTTGATCCTTCCCTTTCCGGATTCGTTCTGATTGTTCTTGGTCTACAAGCAATCATAATAACATGGGAATCAACAAACAATCACTAATTACCCGAATTACTAACAATTCTATAAGCCCTAGATCATACCCATGATCCCAATCTCCCAATTTAGGGTTTTTTCCACCATAGATTCTAGATCAAAACCCTGCCCCATTGATAATTAATTACCCAATAGATTACGTTCTACGGATCAAATAACGGATTCGGGAAGTTAAAACCTTACCTTTAGCCTCAAGAATAGTGGAAAATTGTTAAGAATCGTCTGGGGTTCGATCCTTAGCTCTAAAAACCGAAAAGTACAGAATAAAGATGTTTTGGGGTTTATTTACAACTTTAAGTCGCGCCTGGCCTGCCACAACGGCCCTCACCCCGCTACAGTGGCACCGCCATAGTGACCAAAACAACCGCCAAAGCGGCTTGCACGAAACAATGAGCTATTTTAATAATTCCAAGACCCCCATTTAACAATACATCTTTAACCAGCGATGCTCAGAAAATACCATTCATGCTATGATCAATTCTTGGAGTTCTACTCACCCGAATTCAATTCCGTAAAGTCATACGAATTCCTTAACGACTTATCTAACTACTCCTGTAATAAAAATCATAAATAAGTCACCCAATTGTTACCATATTTTCCTACACCTTAATGACTCCAATTTTGTCCAAATTTGGACTAGGTTGGGTAATTCCAAGTTACTACGAAAAATTTTTCCGACCCAAAAAATTTTCCCTTGGCTTTTCTATAACGACGGAACCCGATCGTTACACTTTGTTAAATCTGGAAAATAATCATCTTACTGGCTCTATACCACCATCAATCTTTAACAATACAACAATGAACAAGATTGGTCTCACCTACAATAATCTTACGGGTAAGCTTCTAGGAACTGTATGTGACCATCTTCCAAACATGGAAGAGCTTCACCTCTCAGCCAATCACCTACATGGCGTTATTCCACCAAACATAGGAAAATGCAGAAAGCTTTGAATCTTGTCATTAACTAGCAATGAGTTCATTGGAACTGTACCAAGAGATATAGGCAATTTAAAGGCACTTACATTATACCTTGAAACTCTGCATCTGGAAGGTATTATGATACTTACTTCCGGAAAATCTGAAATTTCTTTCATTCTTCTCTTCTGTCAAATTGGTACTAATCATGTATTTCTCTTCCACCAAATTGGTACTAATCACGTATTTTCCTCACTTGACAGGAGAGATTATAGCAAGCATTTCTAACATGTCGGAACTGCAGAACCTAGGATTTGAAAGTAATAGGCTTTCAAGTAATTGTTGTGTAACAAAGAATCCTGAAGTCTTTATGTAAAGATCTGACACCTGGGCCTAACTCAACCACAAAAGCTAGCTCATGAGGGGAGGATTGCCCAAATCTCCCAAGAGGTCAAAGAGAAAAAAGGCAATATTGGTTTTGTACGTCCTTTTAGGAGTGGGTATGCTATTTTTCACATATATGTATTTTTGAGATTGAGAAAGAGAAAGAGAAAGAGAAAGGAGAATGTAAGTCAAGCAGATGGGTCTCTGATAAAATGTCATGAAAACATTTCCTATTATGAACTTGAACAAGCAACCGAAGGATTTAATGAAAGCAACTTGCTTGGTAATGAGAGTTTCAGAAAAGTCTACAAAGGGATACTTAAGGATAGTACTCTTTTGGTAGCAAAGGTATTCAATGTACAGCTGGAGGGTGCATTTAAAAGTTTAGATAGAGAATATTAGATGTTGTGCAACCTCCGCCATCGAAATGTCACCAAAGCCATCACCACTTGCCCCAACCTTGATTTCAATGAGACACTTGATAAATGGTTATACTCTCACAACTTGTTCTTGGATTTATTTAAGAGATTAGATATAATGATAGATGTTGCATCTGTAATGGTCTATCTCCACAATGGTAGTTTAAACCCAGTGATGCATGGTGACTTGAAGCCAAGCAATGTCTTGCAAGATCAAGAAATGGTTGGCCATGTCAGTGATTTTGGCATTGCTAAATTGTTAGGTGCAGGGAAAACTTTTGTTCAAACAAGGACAATAGCAACCATTGGATATATTGCTCCAGGTATTAAAACTTTTACAGCTTCCTCATATTTTTAAAATACCCAAAACAATAATTCTTTTCCCCGATATATATGACCAGTTTAGCCTATTACTCGATAATTAGGAAGCATTTTTTTTATCATTTTCAACCATGATTGCAGAGTATGGACAAGATGGAATAGTATCCATGAGCTGTGATGTTTATAGTTTTGGCATTCTAATGATTGAGACTTTTACAAGAATCAGACCAGGTGATGAAAGATTTACTGGAGACTTGAGCATAAGACGTTGGGTAAGTTATTCTTTTCCAAATGAGATTCTTAAGGTGGTGGATACTAATTTGGTACAACTAGGTGATGAACAAATTGACGCAAAGATGTAGTGTTTGTTATCTATCATAGAGTTAGCTTTGAGCTGCACTTTAGTGACACCTGATGCAAGAATGAGTATGGAAGATTCTCTTTCGAACACTTCAAAAGATTAGGCTCCAGCTTGTCAATAGTTGCCTCTAGGTGGAATTATATCATCCTCTTATGATTGATACTTGATTACCTATGTCGATTCCGCTATTTAAGATGAATTCAGTTTTGTACTTAATATTATGTACTCTCGCTTTCAAAACATCACTGATTTCTTTCTACCATATGCCAGCTAGAATGGTGATTTTCTAACTACTAGAGTTTACAATTAGTCTAATTCTAATCCATAATTATCTCCTCTCTTTCGGAACAGGTTCTATGACGCTGCCATTATGTATTAGCTTAGAGAGAAGTGTTGAAAACACTCCTGAACTTGACACAAATTATTAGTTTCGTTCACGAACTAATGACAACCTTAAAAACACCCCTCTACTTGACTAACTAAACTTCGACACACCCCCGATCAACCCTGATCTGCCACTTGACATAAAAAAGTGGTTCTCAAACTCTTAAAAGGGCGTCAGACTCCTAAGAAAAAGCGGAGTGAAGTGTTGAAAATATCCCTAAACTTGGTGAGAATTTATGGGTGTATTTTACTGATGTTCTATGTTCGGGGGTGTATTTAAGTTCAGTTAGTCAAGTATAGGGGTGTTTTTAAGGTTGTCAATAGTTTGAGGATAAAACTAACAATTCACCCTCGTTTAGGGGTACTTTCAATACTTTTTCTCAATAGGTAAACCAAAATATTTTAACCAAATCAACAATTAAAAAACATAAGCTATAAACAAAGGAAAAAGGCTCAAATATGGCATCGAACTTTGAGAAAAGACTCATTTATGTCATCCATTAAACGTTTGGCTCATCTATGCTATCAGTGCGCCTAACTTTGCAAAAAGTTGTTCTCAACAGTTAAAAGTCTGACACACTACTCCATTAGTGCACCCATCAATCAGTGGAACTTTTGTCGTTTAGTGGTTTGGGGTCCGGTGCACCACGCCTCTCAATGCACCAACAAGGTGAGTTTTTTTTTATAAAAAACTCGTAAGCTCCAATACTTATCTCATTATATTTTAATATTTAGAGAACTTATAGAATGATCTTAATAACTTGAAACATGAGGGGTGTTACAATACTAGTTCTAACACTTCAAATAATTAAGTTGTCAAAACATGTTTTAGGCAAAATCTCGAAACAACCTAATGATAGAGGCCGTAATTTTTTTTTTAAAATAAAGAATAAAACTCATCCCTCTCACCCCCCATCCTTTTGTATATACATAAAACAAAGTTGTTGCTTACTTAGATGAACAAAAAAGTTAGAAGATATATAGTTACCTCATCTATTTCAAATTTCAACTACACAATTTGCTGATTAGGACTCACCAGCAGCTTTAAGTATAATTATAGCATACACATATTTATTTTTCATCTGCTTACTGTAAGTGAATGAAACAACTGCTGAATGGATGAGTTTCTTGAGAAGTATTAGATTTATCTTTTCCACTCTTAGGTATCACAAAAACATCCTAGTTAAATAAGTCCCGAATTTGGCTTATCTATTATAAACCAATTACTTAATAGCACTTAATATATGGTAAATGTAACTTCAGAAATGCACTATGCCCTGTTAAATACATGAAACCATGTACAACTACATTAAAAATACAAAACATATAAGGAAAGAAAACAATATTATTATGAGGATTTTAAAACGCAAACACATATATTAACATGGAGGTGATTCTCAATATCCATATCAATAAATCCAATTCCAATTTTTTTTTGAAATAAAACTTATTAACTTCACAAATGCAATAGAAAATATGGTAGGTCATATCTATGTATATCTCATATTGTCATTATATATGATCCGAATACAAATTAGTGATGCCCCTTATTAAGTTTCCACAAGAACTATGACTACAATTATGAAATTTCCAAACGAACTAGTAATACAATTGATTGGTTTCTCAAATATGTTGAACTAGGAATACAATTTATTAAATTCCCCGATAAAGTAGGAATATGATTTATTAATTTTCAATATATAATGAACTCGTCATACAACTTAGTAATTTCCTAAAACAATTAACTAGGAATACAAATTATAAATAGAAGTGTACTATCGATCATGTCTCATTATTCAGTGGAATTTTTCTCCACATTGACACTTCCAAAGATTACTCCGATAACTGAGGCAGCCACCATTGTCTCATCCATCTCACCGATAATCATTACCAGCGACAACTTCTGCAATGTCGGTATACCTTCAAACCCGCTATTGCTTTTGGGAACCTACATCAATGCTTAGTTGGATGTTAGGGTAGATACCACCACACTAAACAAAAGTGATGTACTTGATGAAGGAAAGGTATCCGATATAACTTCAAGTAAGTTATTGGAGATTCAAACGATGATTATTTAAGTGGGAGATTCTAGTATTGTCTCCAAGTGTTAGTTTTGGCTTGATTCATTTTCTTTCTATGATTATGTGGTGAAAAAGTATGGTATTATGTTCGATGCAACCAATATTGTAGTGGTTTGCGATTGGAATAGGCCTACTTCCACTTTGGAGATTCAAAGTTTTATTGGGTTTGTAGGTTACTACAATCGATTTGCTGAGTTTCTCTTGTATTATGAATTTGTTGACCAAGTTGACCTTGAAGAGTGTTATGTTCCTATGGGTAGTTGAGTGTGAGGCGAGTTTCTAAATCTCATGGAGTTGTTGACTTAAGATCCTAATTTGACTTTGCCCGAAGAGGGTGCAATGTTTGTGGTATTCTGTGATGTTTTCATAGTAGGCTTGGGTCATGTGTTGATGCAAAAGTAGAAGGTCAAAGCTTATGCTTTTGTTCGGTTGAAGATCCATGAGAGGAACTACCCTACTGATTATTTAGATTTATCGATGGTTTTATTGTGTTGATGTTATGGCTTCATTATCACTATGGAGTTAATTATGAGATCATTGTAGCTGAAAGTATATTCTTACTAAGCAGAATTTTAATATGAGGCAGTATAGGTTATTGGATTTGTGGAAGGATTATGATATCACTATTCTTGATTAATCTAGGCAAGGAAAATGTTGTGATGGATGCCTTGAGTTAGAAGGTGCCTAGTATGTGTAGTTTGACCTTTCTTAAGGTAGAGGAGAAACCCTTAGCCTTAAACATTCAGTGCTTGTCCAATTAGTTGCTTATTAAAGCTCATTAGTTTGATGATGAGAAGTTGAGAGTGATTTTGGAAAGAAGGCGACCACTCTTGATCCCGAGGGTGTTTTAAGGATTAGTGGTTATGTTTTTTTAGCCCATAATTTGTGGTTGGATTAGATTGATCTGAGAAGAGGCTCATTGTTCAAGTTATTCTATTCACCCAATAGCAGCCAAGATGAATCATGGTTTTAAGAAGCATTATTTGTGGTGTGGGATGAAAAAGACATTGTGGAGTTTGTGGTCAGTTTTCGAATTGATAACAAGTGAAGTATGAGCATGAACGAACCAGTGGTATCATGTAGAGGATGCCCATTCTCGAGTGGATGTGGGAGAACATTACTATGGCCTTCTTGGTTGGTTTACCCTCAACTTTGGGAAAGTTTGATTCCATTTGGGTGATTGTGGATAGGTTGACTAAATCAATGCATTTGTAATTGTTGAGGCAAATTAGAATACATAGAAGTTGACCAAGATCTATATTTGAGAGAGTGTTCAGTTGCATGGTGTGTCTATCTCCATTGTTTTTTATAAAGGTAGGTAGTTTACCTTGAATTTGTAGAGTACTCTACATAGTGAGTTGGGTAATCATCTTGATTTTAGCATAAGTTTTAGAGATTACTTCTAAGGTGCTTAGGACATATTTCGAGTATGAGTAATGGATTTTGGTGGTCATTGGGATAGTTTGAGATGATTATTCAGGTGCTTGAGAACATATTTCGAGCATGTGTAAGGGATTTTAGTGGTCATTGTGATAGGTTCTTGCCCCTTGAAGATTTTGCCTACAACAACAATTACCATTTCAATATTCACATTGTGCCTTTTGAGGATTTGTATACGAGAATGTTTAGATCCCTCGTGGGATGGTTTTATTTTATCATGACCCAAAATACACCCTAGATGTGACATGGCGAATAGGATCTCGAGAGACCCTAACAAGCCACTTCACATAAGCATGACATAACAAAATACAATTTAAGAATGTAATCAATATATGTCTCAAATCATGAGATGACATAAAATATACCAACAAAGTACATATGAGAATATGTAGAAAACTACTAAATCTGACACAAGCCTTTCTAACATCATAAGAGTGGTTGAGACATAATCTTTACACCATGTATGAGTCTGAAACTAAAGATAATCAAATAAAAGAAACATAAATGGTCTTGTCCTCGAAGCATGAGTACTCACAATTCCAAAGTGCAGTAGAGAAATCCAAGCTAGCCACGAGTGGGAAAATGATTGTTGGACCTTATATTATGCAACAATATAGGAACAAATATGCATTATTATGATGAATTTACTATGTAACACCCCAAAAATTAGTAGGCTAAACTAGAGCTAAACGTGAGGGTTAACGAAGGGCAAGGGCCAAGGGAGAGGGGCAAGGGCAGCCTACCTTGGAGTAGGCACTGCCCCATCTACCACGCCCACCACCACGGCTCGTGGTCAAGACCACGACCCTTGGTGAGGCTCATGGTGGGTTAGGCAGTAGCCTCCCCAAATCTGTTAAAAAATCAGCCCCTCTTAACGAGCCACTTCACGGATCGTGGTGAAGACCACGACTCATGAGAAGGCTCGTGGAGGGGAGTTGGTTGTGTGGGGGTGGAAAGGAAGTGGCAAGCCACTACCTCAAGGCCCACGAGAGGGACCACGACTCGTGTAGCTCTCCGTGAAGATGCCTTGAGCTTGTGGGCTAAAGGCACTTGTTGTCTAGCTACTGCCTCAAGTACACAAAGGGGACCACGACTCATGGTCATGACCACGGCTCATGGGACCCCACGTGAGGCCTGGGCAGCCCACCTAAAGTGAAGGGTGTTTTGGGTAATTCCAATTTTAATCCCACTTAAGTGAGGTCGTTTTGCCTTAACTTATGGTCACTATATAAGTCATTTTATCCCAAAATTCCACCCATTCAACTCATTATTTCCAAAACTCAAATCAAATCCCCAAAGTTCATCCCCTCCAAATATTCTCTCTCTAGAACTTATAGAAGAAGAAGAAGAAAGAAGTTGGAGCTAGGGTTCAAGAAGCAAGGGCCTTCACATCAAATTCATTGGGATTTTTTATTAAGGTATGGTAGTCTTCATCCATGGAGCCCCTTCAAAATCCCAATTTCAAAGATAGAAATCCCCAAATGTTAGGGTTTGATTCCAAAGTCATGGGTTCCTTTAAAAATCAATTCTAATGATTGAATTATGTTATATTAAGCATGTCTTGATGATTTCCTATGGTTTTTTTTATGATGAATCCCCAAGAACCCATGAAATCCCCATATCTCTCAATTGTGATATTGTGATGTGGGTCTTTGTTGATGAAAGAAGAATGTTATGACATTATGCATGTAGTTATTGGGTTACTTGAATTATGATGATATCCATGTCTAGTGTTTGAATTCTAGATATGTTGATTGAAAGTGAACTTTGAACCTTGAAAGGGAAAGTATGTGAATTATGCATGTTCTTATGAAATATATGTATATGCTTTAAGAACAATTTGAGAGTGAAGTGTCTATGATTATGATGTAGTTGTTGTATTGTTGAAAGGAAATTCTCATATAAACACTTATGCATGAATATGATATGATGTTAAAGGTTTTCTCACATAATGAAGATTCTAAGGTTGAAAGGCTTTCTCACCTAATCGAATCTAAGACTTCTATATAGATATAGACGGTGAAAGGTTATTCTCACGCATGATCTAAGAGCTATATTATGAATTGAGCATGGATTGAGTGCCAAGACAGTCTTCCATGAACATGAATTTAAGTCAAGACTTAATAAGTACTCCATGGGAATTAATGCTTAGCACCGAGTGGATATTGTATATGAGATGAAAGCTTTTACACTAGTTGAGTCTGGTTTTCCAAATGGGATCCTTTTACACTAGTTGAGTCCGGGTTTCCAAAGTATATCTCATGAGGTGGAGACCTTTTATGATAGTTGAGTCTGTGTTTCTAGAAGCAATCTCCTTATCCCATAAACTATGTGCCCCCATAGGTTATTTAGCTAGTAGATCCACCTAAGTTAAAAGTCTGGTTCTACCTTAGGCAAGTAGGACAACCCTTTTCGGTGTGGGTAACACCAGATTCCATGATAATCTCACATGGTCTCATGTCGTTTAAGGCTTATTCCCACAATAAGAACAAGAATATGAATTATGAACTATGGTTACTCAAGAAGCTTTTATATGAGTTCTCAAAGGTGTTAAAGGCGATGATGACTATGTTGGCTATGTTTATGACATTATGTTGTTCCACTATCTTTATGATGATGTTTAAACTTGGTAAATTTCATACTCAAATTAAATGTCCCTTTTAGCATGTTTTCAATGTTTTATGCATGGCTATCATACTTGGTGCATTTTTGTACTAATGCCTACTTTTCCTACATTTTTCCCAATTGTAGGGTCCGGTTCTCAAGGTGATCATTCTAGTGGCTAGAGTTTGGACTTGAGTGTCTTCCGAGCTTGGTGAGTCCTCATGATTCAAGGATGGCTTTTTCCTAAGTTGTAGTTTCATTTCATGTAATTCCCTTTTTGGATATGTTGTATGGGCTAGGCCCTATTTCATTCAAACATTGTAATAGATGGCTATGTTGAGACTTAGTGTCTAGACATTCGCTTTTCTTTTATGAAAATTTTAGACATTGAAATGTGTTTTTACTCTTTTTGTTCTATTGCTTATGCTATGAAGACTAAGTGGCTTGTATGGAGTCCTTTGGGGTTCTATACGCCATGTTACGTCTAGGGGGTACCCCTGGGTCGTGACATACTAAGTATGGGTAAATGCATAAAAACAGGGCTTGATAGTAGGAGGAACTTTAAACATTGTATGCATGACCAAATAAAACGTAGTAAGATCCTTTAAAGAGAAACCATGAATCATAAACAAGGTCAATGCATACTTAAAATCATAAGGAAGATTTCATATAACCTTTGAAAAAAATATAGTTCATTTGTGGGATATTTACCGTTAACCGACAATAACACCATGTGAGTTATAACATGGAATACAACATGATCCTCACATCGAAAGGGGAATCTAATTGTCAAGGTAGAATTTTGTATTATTCATATTGCTAAGGTGGATCCACTAGCTGGGTCATTTAAGACAATCCTACATGGGCCTGTAGTTTGGGACACGGGAATTGTTAGTACAGATAAAACCTCTACTAACAGTAGGGCCTCCATTCCAATGTCCTCTCGGTGCTAAGTAAATTCCAACGAAAAAGACATAATTATAATCGTAGAAAAATACTTGGAAAGACATAATTTAGACTACTAATCTAATCAATAAGTCATAATAGCATAACTCCTTTTAAAACCATGATTTCATAAACTTTCATATTAGACACTTGCCATTTTAAGCATCTAAATCATGATTTCATTTATATCTAAGTAAAACTTTCACAAATCCTGAATACTTGTTGTCACTCCCCGAGCCTACACCCTGGGCGTGGCCGGCACTCAAGAATCATCGATGGTCCACAAGCGAACCCTTGGCCTGGCTCAATACTCAGCAGAAGTCTTACTCAACAACATAGGAACCTCAAATGCAAAAATTAACTCAATTATCTCAAAATAAATAACTCGGAATATTTTAAGATGTTCAACTAGCCATAGGAAGGCAACTCAAGTCTTAAAACATTAACAAGGAAATGGAAAAAACTTCTCAAAATACTACTATCTATGAAGCCTCTAAATACTATGATGGAAGTCGGTACAAAATCCACGACATCCTAAAAAACAAAACTAAAATGTGAAGCGCTCCGAAAAATAATAAGGCTCACCAAAGCTAGCCGGAATGTGATGGGATTAACGAAGCGCCAGTTGATGATCATGGATACCTGTATCTGCATCGTGAAACGATGTAGGTCAAATGGTGTCAGTATATTGAATGTACGAGCATGTAAGAGGAACACTGAAACATAACATATAGCTCGAACAGATAGAAAGGAAGACATACTCACCTCAACTCAAGAATACTCAACTCAACTCAATATGAATGCAACAATAAAATATGAAAGATGTATACAATTTTAAAATAGTAGATAGTAACTCAATGTATGTAAAATATACAATAATAAACTCTTTACTCTTATTTGAGAGATTCTCTAACTGACAACCATCACTATGAGCTACGTGATGATACAACGTCTCGTCCATACTGCCAGAATTGTCCTATACCTTGCCGGAGTATAAGACATCCTCAAATAAGTGGATCCACTAATCTATGCTTAAAAAGCAATAAGTAATCATCTAAAAAAGTATGACCCTTTACCCATGTTGGCATACATGGTTTATGAGAATTTTAAGTTGTCTGAACTCATCCCCATATCAGTGCTCAATACTACTACCAATAATATAACTCATGCTCATATGTTTAAAAACATAACTCTTCCTCAATTGAGATAATTACCCAAAGATTTCTCTTAAAAGAGATAATGTTGAAAAACCCCTCATAAACTCATTTAGAAATTAGTGTTTATCTCATTTTAAAAGTACTACACTTGGGAATACTTAATTCCCTTATACTAATTTTGAAATACGAAACTCAACTCTCCTCATTCTCATACTCATTTACTCAAGTCTCAAAACAATTTATAAATGATTGCAAAAGACTTCTCGAAATGACTCAAAAGGACTTTCTCGAACTCTCCCGTTAACTTTACCGTGAATTTGGAATGAATTTATGAGCTATGATTAGAATGTAGGATCTCTCAATGATTTAGGATGGTTTAGATAATTGGTAATAAGAAACGAGTGAAGATACAAATTGTAGAACAATGGCGCGACATGGAAGATGAATTAAATTTTTGGCCGCGAATTTTTTTTGAGAAAGACGACTCCATATCCTCTCAACGATGCGGAAAGGGGGTGACTATCTTGAAGCTGAAATTTTAAAGTTTCTCCACGATGCGAACCTGGGCGTATATTTTTGCCCAATCTTTTCTTCCTCTCCCAAACTCGTTTCAAATCATACCCAATGCAATTCCATTGCTCAAATTCCCAAATTTTCATAACCTAAAACGTTTTAAATGAGACTAACACGAAAATCTACCAAGAGACTCAACTCATTCGCAAAAACCTCATATCAAGAACTCAATGACCTCCATTATCAATCGAACTCAAGAAATACTCAAGAACTCTATAATCAATCCTCAAAAATGAATTTATGGGTACAAATTTAGATGATTTGGGTGAGGGCGAAAAAACCCAATACTATGAAAGCTTACATACCTCGAAAAAACTAAGTTCTTGGAGAAAATCCTCAACGCTAGCAAAATCTTGAACGTTCTTCTTTTTCTCCTCTTGAACTTCTCTCTAAAAAAACCTAAGCTCTTTTGGAATGATTAAAACTGATTCCAATTGGTTAAGACCCCTTAAAGGGTGAAAAAAAAACGGGCTAGGCTAGTGTGGTAAGGATAAGACCAGAATAGCCCTTCTTAAAACTGATGAATTGCCTTAGCTAGACAGGCTGCATTCAAATGAGTATATCTTTTTCATCCGAACTCGGAATTTAGCAAACTTGGCGGAGTTGAAAAGAGGACTCAACGACCTTCGATTTCATATCTCATGGGATGCCTAACTCATCATGTGCTGAAAGTTATGGTCGTTTGAAGTTGACCCAAAACCCACAGTTGAAGAGTAACTTTTACCAATCTCAATTTAGCTCTTTCTAATTTAGTTCTATCCAATTTTAGCTCATTTTTCACGATCCGGGGGTACACCCTATATGTAACATGGCGTATAGGACTCCGAGAGGCCGCATACATGCCCCTAGCATTCATAACATAAGAAATAGAACATAAGAGATAAAACAACATTTCAAGTCCAAAGTTTTATAAAGGAAAAATGGAAGTCTAAACACTTGTCTCAATAGTCATCTAATACAATAGAATGAAATTGGGCCTAGACCATACATCATATACAAAATTGAAAGTAAGAAAGAATTGATATCCATAAAAGTCCATACTCGAATGCATGAGAACTCACCAAAGCTCGGAAAACTCGAAATGTCAACCTCTGGCCATGGAACTGAGAACCCTGACACTCGGACCCTACATTTGGGGAAATGTAGGCAAAAGTATGCGTTAGTACAAAACAATGTAACAAGTATAATAGCCATGCATAAAACATTCAAAACATGCTGAAATCAGACATTTTCATGAGTAAGCAATGATCAAGCTAAAGCATGCATCTTGAGAGTTAGAAATCATAAGTCATAAAATCATGATAAAGGCAAGTGAAGATCATCTTAAAACATACTTACGATACTTCCTTGAAGTAACCTTGGTTCATCATAACTTCGCTTAATTGTGGGAAGAAGCCTTAGCTGACATATAAGACCATGCAAGCTATCAACATGGAATCTGGTGTCTACCCCACACCAAAAAGGGGTGTCCTACTTGGCAAGGAAATGATCATGAACTTCTAGCTATTGTGGATCCACTAGCTAATGTCTTTCTACACAATCCTATAAGGGCACATAGGTACGTGACTTGGGTAAGTTCCACTTGTCCACTCGGTGCTAAGCTTAACTTCCATGGAATAGTTGTTAATCCTATTCATCATAGCTCATAAAGGAACATGGGTAATCGCCTCTTGTGCTTGAAGGAACATGGTTAATCGCTTCTTGTCCTTACATCACATGACGTGGGTAATCTCCACTTGTCATTCAATGGAGAGCATGGGTAGTCGTCTGTTGCCTCGACATTAACATAATTCCTTAATCATTGGTTCATTTTAGGTGAGAATAGCCATTCAACCTTAGGAACCCTTATTAAATATGTGAGAATACCTTTCACAATTATGCATATATGTGTATATGAGAAAATCCTTTCAACAATAAAACTACAACAACATCATTATTGATACTTCACTCTCAAAGCATCCTTAAAACATATACATAATTCTCATAAGATCATGCTAACTTTCATAATTCACCTTTCATGGTTCCAAACCCATTTTCATGCATCAACATCTAGAAATCATGAGTTAGATATGGGCTCATAAAAATTAATCATAAAATCATATAATTTCATCAATTCATGCTTGATTTCATAAAAATCTTCTTTCATAATCCAAACCCTCATTATATCATCATAATTGGAAAACATGGGATTTACATGGGTTCATGGGGGATCATCATAAAAACCATAGTATTTCATCAATTCATGCATAACAGATCATAATTCAATCATTTAAATTAACATTGAAGAGAACCCATGCCAATTGAAAAAGACCCTAACTCAATTGGGGATTTCTAACTTTGAGAATAGGAGAATTTGGGAACTCCATAATTTGAAGGAATCCATGGATGAAAACTATTATACCTCAATGCCAAAAGCTTGCATTCAATGGTGGAAATGGAGACTTTCCTTGAAACCCTAGATTGAACCTTTCTTCTTCAAGTTTCTGGAGAGAGAAATATTTGGGAGAGGAAGAACTTGGTCTTCTTTTGGAATTTTAGAAGAAAGACTTGAATGGGTTGAATTTGGGGTTAAAATCACTTATATAGGGGTCCTAGGCATTGGTAAAATGGCATAGTATAAATATAAAATAATTAGGAAAAGACCCAACTGCCATTGAACTTACATCTAACAAAACCCCCACACGCCACCCCTCATGAACCGTCAAGGATCACACGGGCAGTGGTGTCAACCGTGGTCCTTGACCAGTGGCTTGGAAAGACACCCCAAGACCCCCCCCCCCTTCCTTCATGACCCACTCCACGAGCTTTGAAGGCTCTCACGAGCTGTCAAGTGGCTTGTGTGGAGGGTCACCCTTAAGGCAACTACTGCCTCCCTTTTCATGAGCTTCACCACGTTCTATGGTGCTCACCATGAGCCGTCTAGGTGCTCGTGGGAGGGGATCCCTCTTTTTATAGGCACACTGAGCCTTCATGAACCACACCACGCTTCGTGGTGCCCTTCACGACTCATCTGGGCCTTCGTGAAGGGTACCCAGACTCAGTCTTTGGCTTGTGACCTCTCATTTGGTCCCTTGCATAGCCTACTAGATTCCGAGGTGTTACATAATCTCCCCCCCCCCCTTGGGAATATTCATCCTCGAATGGGATTCTAGACATCACATGAAGGAAAAGAACTCAAAAGTAGTAGCCCATCATGCATGCAATCACATAAATGTACATATTCGAGGAGGAAACATCAACTCCAAACTAAAACATGCTCACAACATTATGTCATATAGTTTTTATGCAATTCACACTCAAATGTACATAAACATGTAGAATTCAATCAAGTTGACTCATTTTCTCAAAACTTAAGCTTTTCATGAACATGCATAAATAAGGAAATCAAGGGAATATCTAAAACACATGACATCAAAAGAGTAAATCACGAGGAACTCAATACCTCAAGCTAGAGTAGGAGTATAAGGAAAGAGATGAAGATATCGGGATATTATATCGGCCTCGGCCTCCGAAGTAGCACCTTCAACTAACTAATTCCTCCACAACATTTTCACGGAAGCAACTTCTTTGTTTCTCAACTTCTTGACTTGCCGGTCTAAAATCTCAACCGGAACTTCTTTATAAAAAAGATTCTCCTTAACTCCCAAACCTTCTAATGGAACTATAGATATCGGATCTCCAACACATATCTTTAACATAGAGACGTGGAAACCGGATGCACCGATGCCAACTCAGTAGACAAAGCTAGTTCATAAGCAACCTTACCAACATGCCTCAAAATTTGATATGAGCTTACATAACGAGGACTAAGCTTCCCTTTCTTACCAAACCTCATTACACCCTTCATGGGTGAAATTTTCAAGTAAACCCATTCATGAATATCAAACTCAAAATATCTTCATCTAACATTGGCATATGACTTTTGTTGACTTTGAGTCATTTTCAACCTTTCTCTAATAAGTCGAACCTTCTACATTGCCTCATGTACCAACTTGGGACCTATTAGGGCCACCCCTCCTACCTCAAATCAACCTATAGGAGATCTACACCTACTACCATATAATGCCTCAAATGGAGCCATACCAATACTTGAGTGATAACTATTGTTAAAGGCAAACTCAATCAAAGGCAAATGATCATCCCAATTACACTTGAAGTCAATCACACAAGCTCTTAACATATCTTCCAAAGTTTTGATAGTACGCTCCGCTTGCCCATCGGTTTGGGGATAAAAAGCCTTACTAAGCTTAACATGAGTACCAAGACCATTTTGGAAGGATTTCCAAAACTAAGAAGTGCTTTGAGTACCACGATCGAAGATAATGGATAAAGGCACTCCATGCAACTTTACCATTTCCCTCAAATAGAACTTAGCATAATCCTCCGTCGAATAAGAAACCTTGACGGGGATGAAACAAGCCGATTTCATCATTTCATCTACTATAACCCAAATTGAGTTATGTTGTCTCTGGGTGCGAGCCAAACCAACAATAAAGTCAATATTTAAATCACCGGGTGCAAATGCTAATATCTTGGGATAAACCTCTCGGTTTCTGATGTTCAACTTTCACTTGTTGACAATTAGGGCATTTAGCCACAAACTCCGCAATATCCTTCTTCATCCCATTCCACCAATAGATCTCCCGCAAGCCATGGTACATCTTGGTGGCTCCCGGGTGAATGAAATACCGAAAACTATGGACTTCTGACAAGATCTGTTCCCTCAAGTCATCAACCTTAGGAACACAGAAACGACATTGATATCTAAGTACTCCATCTCCCCCTTGGGAGAAAGCTTCTACAGACTTTTAAGCACCGCTTCCTTCAATTCAAAAGATTATTCTAACCCATTGTGAACCAGAACACCACCCTTGGTAGAGTCCACTAACTGAACACCTAACCAGGCCAATGTGAGCAACACTACTCATAGATAACCTACTAAGAGCATCCACCACCACATTCGCCATACCGGGGTGATAGAGATTAATCATGTCATAATCCTTCAATAACTCTAGCCAACTCCTTTGGAGAAGATTTAGATCCGTTTGGTTAAACACATATTGCAAACTCTTGTGGTCGGTAAAAACATCAACATGAAATCCCTACATATAATGCCTCCAAATCCTTAAGGCAAATACAACCGCCGCTAGTTCAAGATCATGGTTGGATAATTCTCCTCATGAATCTTAAGTTTCATTGAAGCATAGTCAATGAATTTACCCTTTTGCATAAGTACACATCCTAGCCAAATTATCGAGGCATCACAATAAACCACAAAACCATCCGTCCATTCTGGTAAAGTCAACAACGGAGCAAAAGTAAGTCTATCCTTCAATTCTTCAAAAATCTTCTCTCAAGCTTCAGACCATATGAACTTATCTTTCTTTTGAGTCAATGCTGTCAACGAAGAAGAAATTGATGAAAATCCTTCAACAAATCTTCTAAAGTAACCGGCTAAATCCAAGGAACTTTTAATATCCGAAGGGGACAGAGGTCTAGGCCAACTCTTGATCGCATCCGTCTTCTTAGGATCTACCTCAACACCCTTACTAGAAATTATATGTCCAAGAAAATCCACGGACCTTAAGCCAAAACTCAAATTTGCTAAACTTTCCAAAGAGTTGTTGGTCCTTGAGAATAGCAACACAATCCTCAAATGGTTGATGTGATCATTTTCGCTTCTCGAATAAATCAATATATCTTCAATAAAACAATCACAAACATATCAAGGTATCATCTAAACACCCTATTCATCAAATCCATAAAAGCAGCTGGACCATTAGCCAAACCAAAAGACATCACCAAAAAGTCAAAATGACCATATCGGTTTCTAAAAGCCATTTTTGGAATATCATTTTCCTTCACCCTCAATTGGTGATAACCCGACCAAAGATCAATCTTAGAAAAGTAACTTGATCCTTGAAGTTGGTCAAGCAAATCATCTATCCTTGGAAGATGATACTTATTCTTAACCGTAACCTTATTCAATTGTCGATAGTCTATACACATTCGGAGAGACCTATCCTTCTTTCTAACAAGGAAGACTGGAGCACCCCATGGAGATATACTTGGTCGGATAAAACCCTTATCCAACATATCTTTCAATTACTCCTTCAATTCCTTAAGTTTTGTTGGGGCCATTCGGTAAGGAGGAATTGAAATAAGTTACGTATCTGGGAGGAGGTCAATACCAATGTCTATTTCCCTTTCGGGAGGAAACCAGGTAAATAATCTGGGAATACTTCTGAAAACTCATTAAAAATGGGGACCGACTCAAGAGTAAGGTTTTTGGAATCCATATCCCTCACCCTAACTAGATGGTATATGCAATCCTTAGCAATCATCTTTTTAGCTTTAAGACAAGAGACAAACTGACCCTTAGGCATAGAATTTCCCCATTTCCACTCTAAGACAGGCTCACTGGGAACTGAAACTTGACTACACGGGTTCTACAATCAATAGAAGCATAACAAGAATGCAGCCAATCCATACCACAGATAACATCAAAATCTAGCATATCAAGATCTACTAAATCAACAAGAGTAACTCTATGGGACAAGGTAACAAGACATTTTCTATAGACCCTCTTAGCCACAACAAAGTCACCAACAACGGTAGAGATAGAAAATGGATCTAACAATACATCTGGAAGGACATCAAACCCCATAGTAACATATGGTGTCACAAAAGACAAGGTAGCACCGGGATCAAGTAAAGCATTAAATCAAGTTGGAAGACTTTCAACATACCGGTAACCACATTGGGAGAACCTTTTTGCTCACAACGAGTCTAAAGTGCATAAAACCTATTTTGTTCCTGATCTCCACTAGGACCGGATGAAGGATTAGGTTGAACCCTTCGACGATTATCCCCTTCATTCTTAGCAACCGAAGGATAATATCTTATCTTGTGGTCCATCTTACCACAACCAAAACAAGCATTGTAACCCACTAGATATTTACCCTCGTGCTTCCTTCCACAGTTAGTACAATTAGGAAACAAGGACCCACAAATATTTCCTCCTTGAGGCTTAGGGTTACAAACCCTATCTTTGTTAAACTTAGAAGGAGCATTAGAGGAACCTTGAGCGGAAAACCTTTTTCGGAACCTAGAACGGCCATGTCCATCAGACCTTGAATGTGAGAAATTTCCATTACTGGTCATAGCCCTCTTTGTCTCCCTAGACCTTTCCTTAAGTTTCTCCTCTTCAATATGTTGAGCGTGAACCATAAGATGAGAAATATCCATGGCATTAACAAGCAAGGCAGTACGACATTCTTTAACCACCATTTCAGAAACACCCGAAATGAACTTGCTCATATTTGCCCTAGGATCGACAACCGTTATAGGAGCATATCTAGATAATTATGTGAAATTCAAAGCATGTTCTTTCACACTCATGCTTCCTTGATGAAGTTTGATGAATTTAAGCACCTTTTCCTCCCTTATATCAAGGGGAAAGAACCTATCAAGAAAATTAACTTTAAACTTTTTCCAATCAAGAGGACCATCATCTTTCGATCTCCCTTCTTTCTATTGGTTGAACCAAATTTGAGCAACACCCTTAAGTTGATAAGCGACTAACTCCGCCTTTTCCACCAGCGTCACTCCCATAATCATCAATACCTTGTAAACCTCATCAATGAACTCTTGAGGATCTTCCTCAACCTTAGAACCATGAAACTCCAGAGAATTCATTCTAGTGAAGTCCCTCACCCTAGATACCGCTGTACCCACATTGGGGTTAATGGGAACCACAACCTCCCTATTGGTTTGGGCCATCACGACTTGAGCCAATACTTGAAATGCAGCCCTAAACTCCGTATTAGACACTTGTTCGGCCAAAGAGTCGACTGGAGCTTGAGGAGGAGCTTCTTGATTTGCATTCTCTCCCGCATTCCTTCTAGCATAAGATTTTCGAGTAGCCATATCTTGTAGAGCATCGGGTAAGGATTAGGAGAGAGACATTATAGAGTTAAAATCTATCGCACGACTTTAGAGTAATGAAAGAAGTAGAGTTTCCTAATCATCTTTTAGCCTTCCATTCATAAATGTGGTGCGCTTCATACTCATGAACAAGACTCTACGCGATGTGGCTTATGAGACATCCTAGGACCATTCTAAACCTTGTGCTCTGATTACCAAGTTTGTCACGACCCAGGGGTACACCCTAGATGTAACATGGCGTATAGGACCCCAAGAGGCCCCATACAATCCCCTTAGGATCATAACATAAGAAATCGAACATAAGAGATAAAACAACATTTCAAGTCTAAAGTTTTATAAAAGCCAAGCGGAAGTCTAAACACTTGTCTCAATAGCCATAAAATACAATAGAATAAAATTGGGCATAGCCCATATATCATGTCCAAAACTAAAAGTAAGAAAGAACTTAAATGGATAAAAGTCTGTCCTCGAATACATGCGGACTCAGCAATGCTCGGAAATCTCAAAATATCAACCTCTAGCCATGGAACTGAGAACCCTGACAGTCGGACCCAACATTTGGGGAAATGTAGGAAAGAGTATGTGTTAGTACAAAACAATGTACCAAGTATGATAACCATGCATAAAACATTGAAAACATGCTTAAATCAAACATTTTCATGAGTAAGGAATGATCAAGCTAAACCATGCATCTTGAGAGTTAGAAATCATAAGTCATAAACCATGATCAATGCATGTGAACATCATATTCAAACATACGTACGATACTTCCTTGAAGTAACCTTGGTTCATCATAACTTTGCTTAATCGTGGGAAGAAGCCTTAACTGACATATAAGACCATGCGATCTATATTCATGGAATCTGGTGTCTACCCCACACCAAAAAGGGGTGTCCTACTTGCCAAGGAAAGGACCATGAACTTCTAGCTATTGTGGATCCACTAGCTAATGTCTTTCTACACAATCCTCTAGGGCACATAGACACGGGAATTGGGTAATCACCACTTGTCTACTCGGTGCTAAGCTTAACTTCCAGGAAATATTTCTTAATCCTATTCATCATAGCTCATATGGGTAATCGTCTCTTGTGGTTGAAAGAACATAGGTAATCGCCTCTTGTCCTTACATCACATGACGTGGGTAATCGCCTATTGTCATTCAATGGGGAGCATATGTAGTCGCCTCTTACCCCAACATTAAAATAATTCCTTAATAATTGGTTCATTTTAGGTAAGAATAGCCTTTCAACCCTAGGAACCCTTATTATTTGAGAATACCTTTCACAATCATGCATAGATGTGTATATGAGAAAATCATTTCAACAACAACAACAACAACAACATCATCATTGATACTTCACTCTCAAGGCATTCTTAAAATATATACATAATTCTCATAAGATCATGCTAACTTTCATAATTCACCTTTCATGGTTCCTAACCCATTTTCATACATCAACATCTAGAAATCATTGGTTAGATCTGGGCTAATATAAATTCATCATAAAATCATATAATTCTATCAAATCATGCTTGATTTCATAAAATCCTTCTTTCATAATCCAAACCCGCATTATATCATCATAATTAGAAAGCATGGGATCATTATAAAAACCATAGTATTTCATCAATTCATGCATACGAGATCATAATTCAATCATTCAACATTGAAGAGAACCCATGGCAATTGAAGAAAACTCTAACTCAATTGGGGATTTCTAACTTTGAAAATAGAAGAATTTGGGACTCCATGAATGGAAGGAATCCATGGATGAAAACTATTATACCTTAATGCCAAAAGATTGCCTTCAATGGTGGAACTGGAGGCTTGCCTTGAAACCCTAGATAGAACCCTACTTCTTCTTCTTCAAGTTTCTAGAGAGAGAAATATTTGGGAGAGGAAGAACTTGGTTTTCTTTTGGAGTTTTAGAAGAATGACTTGAATGGGTTGAATTTGGGGATAAAATCACTTATATAGGGGTCCTAGGCATGGGTAAAATGAGATAGTATCAATATAAAATAATTAGGAAGAGACCCAACTATCCCTGAACTTATGACTGACTAAACCCCCACACACCACCCCTCACGAGCTATCAAGATCACATGGGCCATGGTGGAAGCCTTGATCCTTGACTAGTGGCTTAGAAAAACACCCCAAGACCCCCTTCTTTCACGACCCCTTAAGGAAGCCACTGCCTCCCCTTTCACAGGCTACACCACGTGTCGTGGTGCTCACCACGATCCATGTAGGTGCTCGTGGGAAGGGATCTCTCTTTGTCTGGGCACACTGAGCCTTCACAAGCTACACCACACCTCGTGGTGCCCTTCACGGCTCGTCTGGGCCTTCGTGAAGGGTTGCCAGGCTCAGTCTTTGGCTTGTGACCTTTCACTTGGTCCATTGCGTAGCCTACTAGATTCTGAGGTGTTACATCTTTCTAAGATCGAGGTGTTACAATATCTTCCCCTTGGGAACATTCGTCTTGGAATGAGATCACCCTAAATAGAACTGAGGGTGGAAACATCTAACACCTAACATACAATTCACATAACTTAGCATATCAACTTAGAGTACCAAGAAAAGAGTTCGTACCTTAGTTTGGAATTTCTCTGCAAGCAACGAGATTTGGGTATCTCTTCTTCATATTCTCCTTAGCCTCCCAAGTAGCTTCCTCAACAAATGGATTCCTCTATAAGACCTTGACTGCTACTACCTCCTTGGTTCTCAACTTGCCAACTTGGCGATCCAGAATCTGAACGGTATCTCTTCATAAGAGAGGCTATTCTTGATACCAATATTCTCAGTAGGTATAATAAGTGAAGGATCTCCCATACACTTCTTCAATATAGAAATGTGGAATACCGGATGAACTGCTGCTAACTCTGACAGTAGCTCCAATTCATCAGCTGCATTGCCAATCTTTTTGGATATCCTAAAAGGACTAATATACCGGGGACTGAGTTCCCCGTTTTTCCAAATCTCATAATATCCGTAGGTCCAGTCTTAAAAAATCGACAACCAAATAGGGCTTCACCAAATCAAGCATCACATTTTACTTTGAACTCTAAAGAAGGCAAACTTGGTTGCGTTGGAAAAAAAATACTCGTAGACCTTTAATTTGATGGGTGATGGCCCACCTAATTCACTATATGCTGAGAGATATGATCGTTTGAAGTTGATCTAAGTAGAATCTTATAAAAAAACTTAATCGGTAAGGAAGTTTTCAACTTAACTTTGTGCTAGGAGATTCTAGTGACCGTAATTCACATCCAAAACCATTCCCATGCTAAAGAATTGACCTTAACGCCTAAGAGCAATTTAAGAATCACCCGATACGACCTTATATATGTGTGTGTGTGTGTGTGTAATGAGAATATGCTCAAATAATTAAAAAAAAATCCAATTGACCTAAATAGTGCCGACACTTAATAAGCTTTGGAATCAACAATCAATCAAGAGCAAATATTATAAAGTTAAAAAATACTTCACAATCAGTTCAATGATAATTTGTTCATCAACAAATTCTATGATTCCCTTTCTTATTAAGCTTTGCAAATTTGATGGATTAATAAGAAACAACCCTAAAAGAATTGCAACTAGCCGTCGATAAAAAAATAAAAAATCAATTACATGTGCAGAAGTTCTTACTGCCATTTATTAATTAAAAAGAATCTATGGAAATTTAACTTTTCTTTTAACTGATGAAAAATTTTCAATTAGGGTTTCATTAATTTAAAAATAAAGGACTTCTAATAATCATTAGGACAAGTGTTTACTGCTGCTATCCAATTTCTTGTGAAAGTGAAAAACTGCCACCAACACGTTTTGCCCTCTTGATCATCTCACAATTAAGTTTGTATGCACTTTAGCCAACGAATAAAAACACTTCAAGTTTCATCTGATTCATTCTTTTTGCGATATTTTTTTTTACCAACGACAAATTTTACATACAATTGCACATACATATATTTTAGGTTATCTATAAAGATTTAAGTATGAATCTGATACCAATTGTTGGAAAATTATATGCACAACGGAAGCTTACCAAAATCATACTTCTTACATGAATAAAAGACAACGCATACCTTTATGCTAGAACACATACAATTATGCTAGAGTACATACACTTTCTGAAATTTAATTCAAGGATTACCTCATAAAGCGTGAGCAAAAACCTTCACGCGAATGCACAAGCTATTCTACAAACTGGACGCCAGTTTTGTGGTCTTCTATAGTAATCTCAAGTTCACTTCCGAACTCTTTCAATACTTGGATGGGCAAGTATCATATAAAAAACTTATTCTCATTCAAGGGTTAGAAGATACCTATTTATAGATATTTCTTCCTAGTCCAATGAGAAGAGGAAACACACGGTCTTTTAGAATAGAAAAAGGCGTACTTCTCCCTTTCCTTATAATAGAAAAAGACATGTACTTCTCCATGTCCTTAGAATAGAAAAAGAAACATACTATAACTCTCAAATCATCCTCCAATACTAATTGAAAGAGTAAGTGTCGTAGTCAGTAAATAACCCAATGAAGAATCGGGATCAAATTCCACAAGGAAAGGTATATCATAAAGAATTCCTTATCAAGAAATTTGAACTTTAAATTAGCTCATTTTAATTGTTAGAACAATTAGGTGGATGATACCACATATAACGTTTTGATTATCAATTATCAAAATTAAACTAAAGTCAAAATGAAATCAAGAGTTAACAAGAAATCTAAGGGTGCGGGAATTGGAAATTGATGTCACATAGGGGTTATTGTGTTGCTCTATAGTGATGAACATTCATGAATAGGCTAAGTCATCATCATTAACGTTAATAATCTTTCTATTTCAAAGCATCTATGCTGAGAATTTTCTTTTTGTCTCATCTGTATACCGTGTCTAAACAAACCAATACCTTACTTTACTCTCCTTTTCAAGAATAAGACAAATAGATCCGACCCATAACATCTTTTTCAAGAAAGCCATAGACATCAAACCTAAACTGCTAGTATTGAACTAATTACCCACTTCAATTAATCTCTTTCGATTCATAACCGAAGATCGGAAGTAGGAATTAAGTTTGCAACCTTAATCAATAAGTTAACCCCATGATAATTATACCAAATTCATGCATGAACAATAACAAAACAGAGCATAGCACAATACCCACTACATTAAATCAACACCAACCCCATTTGAGCACCTCTAGATCCTGGGGTTTTAGCCACCCATCACAAAAAGTAAAGAAAGTATACTTTTCATGAAAGTTGCCATGATTAACTTGAAATAAAGCCATTAAGAGTAAATCCATTTGGAAATCAAATTCAAACTTCAAATTATAAAACCCCAAGAACTAGAAAAGTATTCTTCTCCAAGGTAAAATGTTCTACTCACGATTCTAAACTCTCCAAGACATTTCAGAGCTCTAGTCTCAATTCCCCTTTACAAATTGTATCCTTTGAGCTATTTATACTTTTCAAAAATTTGGCCCAAAGTTCCACTTTATAACTGGTTTGGCGACATTATTTGGGTTCACCCAGCCTGATCAGTAACTCACCCTTCGCTCCTCAGCTCGCCTTGTGATGCTCTAGGATTTAGGTGTTTGAATCTCAGTTGGTGAACTCACTTGAGTCAGCCTTTCACATTCAGTGAGTCGTTGAATACCACCCTAGTCTATCGTTCGAGCATTAAATATTTGCCTTGCACACTGTCACTTTTGGCGATGTGCATAAGGACCGCCGTTCTAAATCAGTGCATAACCTTTTCTATTGGAGTTCGCCGACCTTCTTTGGTAGACACAAGTTCTATGCAGTGTTAATTTGGATGAGGTCATGCTCAATTGGTGATCCTCCCTTCATGTTAGGCGATCAACAATGTTCATTTTGCACTTTTTTTGTATTTTTTGCTATTTTTTCAAACATCAGTCCTTGCCTTGTCCAATTTCCTTCATAGCTTTAAATCATCAATATTTGATTAGAAAAGGACAAAGTTAGGCATTAAGGACACTAATAATTGAGCTAAATGAACCTTAAATGAGTGCAAATCTACCATTCATTAATACCCCCAACTTAAGCTTTTATTTGTCCTCGAGTAAATCAAGAACACAATAAGCTCAATAAGGGTGTCTACAACAGTGCTCAATGAGATCTAGCATGAAAGCGCCATAGAGAGATTACTTTCAATAGCATGTTACCCTAAATAATGATATAAAAAAAAGCTTCAAATGATGACTAGCTAGTCTCAACACAAGCTCGAGCTCACTTTAGCGTCTTGTCTAATGCGACAACATGTTTCAAAAAATGCATTCAAATTCCCTCACATCAAGAACGATTCCATGCTCTCACAAATCAAATCAACAAAGGTAATAGGAATCAATTCACCTCCCACTCGCTCAAAAGAGAAAGACATGCAAGCTTTGTCTCATAGGTTTGCCCTCATTTTCCAATTATCACACAACTTAGTTCATGCAAGATCTCAAGGGTCTTTTATGCTTGTAATGGGGATGAGGGTTAAGGTATGGTCAATTTGAGTTGGTGACTTATACCTTTTCAAAGTATTGTTGCAATCATCATTACCTCAACTTAAGTTCTTTTACTTCCTTTTCATTTGAGATTTCAAATCTTGACTTTCCCCTCATATTATTTGGAACTCACTTTATTTCATTCAATTCTCTTTTTAATTATCATTTTTCCAAACTATTTCCATCAAAAGAATGAAACATACACAATTTTTTTTATAAGGATGGGTTCTTTCCTTTTGCAAAAACTTTTGATTTGAGTCTCATTTCTTCTTCCTTTTTTCCTTTCACTTGGCTTTCATTCATCCCTCCTTTCAACACCTTCAACTTAGGCTATTGGTGTAACACCTCAGAATTTAGAAGTCTAGAATAAAGGACAAATGGGAGCTCACCAACCCATAACTGAGCCATGGCACCCTTCATGGAGGTCTTGACGGGCCGTGAAGGGCACCACGGCTCGTGGTGGTGCTCGTGGAGACTTTCGGTGCTTGGAAATGAGGGGCTACCCTCCCACGAGCCCTTAGACACCTCATGGTGAGCCTCACACCATGTGGTGGTGGCTGCTGAGGGTAGGCACAATCCACCCCTAGGCCAGCCCTTTTTCATAAAACCCCAAATGAGTCGTGAAGAGGAAAACGGCCCGTGAAGATGGTCGTGAGGAGGGCCAAGAAAATTGGAGGTTTTTCCAAGCCACTGGCCCAATGTCATGACTACCCAGACGGCTCGTAGACCTGAGACGGCTCGTGAAGGCTTCCATTTAGGGGTTTGCGTCAGCAGTAAGTCAGGGGCAGTTGGATCTTTTCCTAATTATTTTATCTTGATACTATGTCATTTTCCCCCTACCTAGAACCCCTATATAAGTGATTTTAACCCCCAAAATCAACCCATTCAATTCATTCTCTCAAATTTACAAAAGAAGATCAAGTCTTCCTCTCAAATAAATATTTCTCTCTCTAGAAAAGCTTGAAGAAGAAGGGTTCAACCTAGGGTTCCAAGTCAAGTCTCCAATTCCTCTATTGAAGTTAAGAAATTGGCATTGAAGTAGATAGTTTTCATCCATGGAAGACTTTCATCCATTGAGTTCCCAACTTCCTCAATTTTTAAAGTTAGAATTCCTCAATTGAGTTAGGGTTTTTCTTCTATGTTATGGGTCCTCTTGATTATTGATTTAATTGATTGAATTATGATCTCTTATTTATGAATTGAGATAATTTCATGTTTCTATGATGATCCCTCATGAACCCATGTAATCCCCATGTTTTCCAAGTTAAGATTATATAATGTGGGTTTTGGATAATGAAAGAGAAATTTACGAAATCAAGCATGTTCTCATGAAATTTATGTAAATGTTTTAAGGATGCTTTGAGAGTTAAGTATCACTGATGTTGTGGTTGTTGTGTTGTTGAAAGGATTTCTCATATACACATGAAAGAATGATTGTGAATGGTTTTTTCACATAATAAGGGTTCTTAGGGTTGAAATGTCTTCTCACCTAAAATGAACCAATGTTAAGGAGTTATTCTAATGATGAGGCAAGAGGCGATTAACCATGCTCTCTAACTGAATGTAAAGAGGTGATTACCCATGTCCCATGATGTAAGGACAAGAGGCGATTACCCATGTTCCTTTAAGAGCTAAGATGAATATGAATAAGAACTATTCTGTGGAAGTTAAGCTTAGAACCGAGTGGGAAAATGGTGATTACCCGTGCCCCATAAACTATATGCCAACACAAGATTGTATAGATATACATTAGCTAGTGGATCCACATAAGCTAGAAGTTCATGGTCCTTACCGTGGCAAGTAGGAAAACTCATTTTAGTGTGGGAGACACCGGATTCCATGATGATAGCTCTCATGGTCTTATATGTCGGTTAAGGCTACTTCCCACGAGCAAGTTATGATGAACTAATGTTACTTCAAGGAAGTATCTCATACATGTTTAGGATGATGACTATGTGCATTGACCATGTTTTATGACTCATGTTTTCTAACTCTTCGTCTCATGTTTTAGCTTGGTCATTTCATTTCATGAAGGTTTCTCTTTTAAGTATGTTCTCAAATGTTTTATGCATGGCTATCATACTTGGTACATATTTTGTACTAACACATACTCTTACCTACATTTCTTCAAATGTAGGGTAAGACAGCTAGGGTTTCCAGTTTTGTGGCTAGAGTTTGTTAAGGAGATTTCGAGCTTTGGTGAGTCCTCATGTTGTTTTCAGTTTTCCTTCTTACTTTCAGTTTGGAACATGATGTACGGGCTACGCCCAGATTCATTCTTATGTACTAGATGGCTTTGAGACAATGTTTTAGACTTCCGCTTTAATTTTATAACATTTTTTTACTGGAAATGTTCCTCTTTAACTCTTTTATTCTATTTATTATATGATGAAATCTAAGTGGCTTGTATGGGGACTCTCGGGGTCTTATACGCCATGTTATGCTTAGGGGCTACCTTGGGTTGTGACAAACTTGATAATCAGAGCACAAGGTTTAGAAGGTCCTAGGATGTCTCATAAGCCACGTCTAGTAAAGTTTTGTTCATGAGTGTAAAGCGCAGCACACTTATGAATAAGAGGCTACAAGATGTTTAGGAAACTCCACTTCTTTCATTACTCTTAAATCGTGCGATAGAGTTTCACTCTATAAAGTCTCTCTCCTAATCCTTATCTGATGCTCTATAAGAGATGGATAGTCAAAGATCTTACTCTAGAAGGAATGTGAGGGAGAATGTGGAACAAGAAGCTCCTCCTCAAGCTCCTCAAGCTCCGGTCGACCCTTTGGCCGAGCAAGTGACTTATGCGAAGTTTCGGGCTACTTTTCAAGTGTTGGCCCAAACCAATAGGGATATTGTGGTTCCCGTGAACCCAAATGTGGGTACAGTGGCATCTAAAGTGAGGGACTTCACTAGAATAAATCCTCTGGAGTTTCATGGTTCTAAGGTTGAGGAAGATCCTCAAGAGTTCATCGATCAGGTTTATAAAGTTTTGATTATCATAGGACTGACGCCAGTGGAAAAGGTAAAATTGGCCACTTATCAACTTAAGGGTGTTTCTCAAATATGGTTTAACCAATGAAAAGAAGGGAGACCGGAAGATGCTGGTCCTCCTGATTGGGAAAAGTTCAAAGTTGCTTTCCTTGATAGGATCTTTCCCCTTGAGATGAGGGAGGCAAAGGTTCTTGAGTTCATCAAGTAAGTATGAGTTTGAAGGAATAGCTTTGAAGTTTACACAATTGTCTCGATATGCTCCTACTATGATTGCCAACCCTAGGGCGAACTTGAGCAGGTTCTTTTCGGGTGTGTCCGAATGGTGGTTAAGGAATGTTATATTGCCATAATTATTAATGATATGGATATCTCTGGTATCATGGTACATGCTCAACAAATTGAAGAGGAGAAACTTAAGGAAAGTCTAGGGAGACAAAGAGGGCTAAAACCGGTGATGGTAATTTCTCACGAGAAAGGTTCGATGGACATGGTCATTCTAAGTTTCCACAAAGGTTTTCCAGCCAAGGTTCCTCCAATGCTCCTTCTAAGTTCAACAAAGATAAAGTGTCTTACCCTAAACCTCAAGAAGGAAATGGTAGTGGGTGTTTATTGCCTACTTGTGCTTAGTGTGGAAGGAAGCACGAGGGCAAGTGCCTAGCGGGTTCCAATGCTTGTTTTGGGTTTGGTTAGATGTACCACAATAGAATAGACTATCCTTCAGTTGCTAAGAATAAAGGAGATAATCGCCAAAGGGCTCAATGTAATCCTTCTTCCAGTCCAAGTGGTTTGGGTCTAAATGTTCCTAAGCAAAACTGATTTTATGCACTTCAGACTCGTCATGACTAAGAGTATTCTCCCGATGTGGTTATCAGTATGTTGAAAGTATTTCAACTTGATGTCTATGCTTTACTTGACCCCAGTGCTACCTTGTCTTTTGTGACGCCATATGTGGGTATGGGGTTTGATATTCTTCAGGATGTGTTGATAGATCCTTTTTCTTTCTCTACTTTTGTTGGTGATTCTATTGTGGCTAAGAGGGTCTATAGAAATTCTCTCATTTCCTTGTCCCATAGAGTTACCCTTGTTGATCTGGTAGAGCTAGATATGTTAGATTTTGATGTTATCCTTGGTATGGACTGGCTGCACTCATGTTATGATTTTATTGATTGTAGAACTCATGTAGTCAAGTTTCAGTTCCCGAATGAGCCTGTCCTAGAATGGAAAGGGGGAAATTCTATGCCTACGAGTCACTTTGTCTCTTGTCTTAAAGCTAGAAAGATGATTGCTAAGGGTTGCATTTACCATCTAGTTAGGATCAAGGATGTAGATTCTGAAACCCCTACTCTTGATTTGGTCCCCGTGGTTAATGAGTTTCCGAAAGTGTTCCCAGATGATTTACCCTATATTCCTCCCGAAAGGGAAATAGACTTTAGTATTGATCTTCTCCCAAATACATAACCTATCTCTATTCCTCCTTATCGAATGGCTCCGACAGAACTTAAGGATTTGAAAGATTTGTTGGATAAGGTTTCATCGGACCTAGTATCTCTCCATAGGGTGCTCCAATCTTGTTTGTTAGAATGAAGGATGGTTATCTCCAAATGTGTATAGACTATCGGCAGTTAAACAAGGTTACCGTTAAGAATAAGTATCCTCTCCCAAGGATAGATGATTTGTTTGACCAACTTCAAGGAGCGAGTTACATTTCCAACATTAACCTTCGGCGGGGTTATCACCAATTAAGGGTGAGAGAAGATGACATTCCAAAGACGAACTTTCAGACTCGGTATGGTCCTTTTGAGTTTTTAGTGATGCCTTTTGGCTTTACTAATGCTCTGGCGACTTTAATGGATTTGATGAATAGGGTATTTAGACAGTACCTTGACATATTTGTGATTGTGTTCATTGATGATATATTTATATATTCGAGAAGTGAGGATGTCACATCAACCATTTAAGGATTGTGTTGCAAGTTCTCAAGGACCAAGAACTCGTTGCTTAGTTTAGCAAATGTGAGTTTTGGCTAAGGTCCATAGCTTTTCTTGGTTGTATTATTTCAAGTAAGGGTATTGAGGTGGATCCTAAGAAGACGGATGCTGTTAAGAGTTAGCCTAGACCTCTATTCCCTTCGGATATTAGAAGCTTCTTGAATTTGGTTGGTTACTAAAAAAGGTTTGTTAAGGGGTTTTTATCGATTGTCTTTCCATTGACAGCATTGACTCAAAAGAAGGAAAAGTTCTTATGGTTTGAAGCATGTAAAAAGAATTTTCAGGAATTGAAAGATAGACTTACTTCCGCTCCAGTGTTGACTTTACCAGAAGGGACTGTGGGTTTTGTTATTTATTTTGATGCCTCGAGAATTGGGCTAGGATGTGTGCTTATGCAAAATTGGAAAGTTATTTCCTATGCTTAACGACAACTTAAGATTCATGAGAAGAACTATCCTACCCATGACCTTGAACTAGCAGCGGTTGTTTTTTCCTTAAATATTTGGAGGCATTATTTGTATGGGGTCCATGTAGATATTTTTACTGACCACAAGAGTTTGCAATGTGTGTTTAATCAGAAGGATCTAAATCTTTATCAAAGAAGGTGGCTTGAGTTATTGAAAGATTGTGATATGAGTGTTCTCTATCACCCCAATAATACAAATGTGGTGGAAAATTCTCTTAGTCGGTTATCTATAGGTAGTGCTGCACATCGAAGTTGATAAGAAGGATTTAGTTTGAGATGTTCATAGATTGGCCCGGTTGGGTGTTCAGTTAGTGGACTCTACCAAAGGTGGGATTATGGTTCATAATGGGTCAGAATCATCTTTTGTGGCAGATGTGAAAGCCAAGCAAGGTCTTGATCCAACTTTGGTGGAATTAAAGGAAGCGATACTTAAAAAGTTCGTAGAAGATTTCTCCCAAGGGGGAGATGGGGTACTTAGATATCAAGGTCATTTGTGTGTTCCTAATGTTAATGACTTGTGGGAAGCCAATAGTTCTTGATATTCCATTCACCCGGGAGCCACCAAGATGTACCGTGATTTGTGGGAGATCAATTGGTAGAATGGGATAAAATGGGATATTGAGGAATTTATGGTAAGGGTCCCAATTGTCAACAAGTGAAAGTGGCACATCAGAAACTGAGAGGTTTATCCCAAGACATTATCATTCCTACTTGGAAGTGGGGAGATTTGAATATGAACTTTGTTGTTGGTTTGTCTTGCACCCGACGACAACATTTCTCTATTTGGGTTATAGTAGATCGGATGACAAAATCGGCTCATTTCATTCCCGTCAAAATTTCATATTCGGGGGAGGACTATGCTAAGTTGTACTTGAGGGAAATGGTAAAGGTGCATGATTTGCGTTTATCCATTATATCCAATCATGGTACTCAATACACTTCTCAGTTTTGGAAATCATTCCAAATGGGTCTTGGTACTCGTGTTAAGCTAAGTACGGCCTTTCACCTCCAAACTGATGGGCAAACGGACCGTACTATCCAAACTTTGGAAGATATTTTGAGAGCGTGTGTGATTGATTTAAAGGGAAATTGGGATGATCATTTGCCTTTGATTGAGTTTGCATATAACAATAGTTATCAATCAAGTACTAGTATCTCTCCATTTAAGGCTTTGTATGGTAGGTGGTGTAGATCTCCTATAGGATGGTTTGAGGTGGGTGAAGTTTCCCTAATAGGTCCCGAGTTGGTACATGAGGCTATGGAGAAAGTTTAGCTTATTAGAGAAAGGTTGAAGACGACTCAAAGTCGACAAAAGCCCTATGCTGATGTTAGAAAAAGGGATCTTGAGTTCGATGTGAATGATTGGGTTTACTTGAAAATTTCACCCATGAAGGTTTAAGAGGTTTGGTAAGAAAGGGAAGCTTAGTCCTCGATATGTAGGCCCATATCAGATTTTGAGATGTATTGGTAAGGCTGCTTATGAGCTTGAATTGCCTAATGAATTGGCATCGGTGCACCCAGTTTTCCATGACTTCATGTTGAAGAGATCTGTTAGAGATTCGACATCTATAGTCCCCTTAGAAGTTTTGGGAGTTGATGAGAATCTTTCTTATGAAGAAGTTCCGGTTGAGATTTTAGATCGGCAAGTCAAGAAGTTGAGAAATAAAGAAGTTGCTTCCGTGAAAGTGTTGTGGAGGAATCAGTTAATTGAGGGAGCTACTTGGGAGGCCGAGGACGATATGATGTCACGTTATCCTCATCTCTTTCCTTCTACCCCTACTCTAGCTTGGGGTATTGAGTTCCTCATGGTTTACTCTTTGGTGTCACGTGTCTTAGATATTCCCATGATTTTCTCATTTATGCATGTTCGTGAAAAAGCTTAAGTTTTGAGAAAATGAGTCAAATTGATTGATTTTTACATGTTTATGTTCATTTGAATATGAGTTGCATATAGACATCATGATATGATGTTTTGAACATGCTTTAGCTTGGAGTTGATGTTTCCTCCTCAAATACGTGCATTTATGTAATCGCATACATGTTGGGCTGCTAGATTTGTGTTCTTTTCTTTCATGAGATGTCTAAAATCTCATTCGAGGATGAATGTTCCCAAGGGGGAGATGATGTAACACCTCAAATTTAGAAGTCTAGAAAAGGGGCCAAGTAGGAGGTCACCAGCCCATAACTTAGCCATGGCACCCTTCATGGAGACCTTGATGGGCCGTGAAGGGCACCATGGCTTGTAGTGGTGCTCGTGGAGCCTTCCAGTGCTTGGCCAAGAGGGAATCCCATCCCACGATCCCTTATATGGCTCGTGGTGAGCCTCACGCCCCGTGTTGGTGGCCTTTGAGGGGAGGCATAATCCACCCCAAGGTCAACCCTTTTCACAAACCCCAAGCGAGTCGTGAAGTGGTAACGTCCCATGAAGATGGTAGTTATGAGGGCCAATCCAATTAGAGGTTTTTCCAAGCCATTGTTCTAGGGTGACGACTGCCCAGACGGCTCGTGTGGGCTTCCATCTGGGGGTTTGCGTCAGCTGTAAGTCAGGGGCAGTTGGCTTTTTTCCTAATTATTTTATCTTGATACTATGTTGTTTTGCCCTTACCTAGAACCCCTATATAAGTGATTTTAACCCCCAAAATCAACCCATTCAAGTCATTCTCTAAAACTTACAAAAGAAGAACATCATAATGCTTCAAAAAGGCTTTTTTGTGAGAAGATAGGGATAATTTGGCTCAAGAGGCTTCTTTTGGTTGTCAACAAATAAGTTAGGCTCAATTGGTGCCAACATGGATTCACACCCTCACAAGGTGGTTACAAATGACTTTATGGACAATTTGATTTCCTCATTGAATATTTTTTTGCCCAAAATCATGTCTCACATTCACCAAGATTCACACAATTGGACTAACAAGGCATATTCTAGGACTCCACATGCATGTTTTCAAGTAAAATTTCACTGCACATGGCACTTCGAAATACACTTATTTAGCACATCCCGAAAAGATTAAATACATACGTGTGATGTTCATTGCAACGCTCACATCCAAACACAACTAGTCAACAAAAGATTCAAAGACACTGCTCAAAGGTGTAACCACATCGATTTCATTCTCGCAACACCAACACTATGCATCATGCTCATCATGGGTACTATTCAAGACATATATATTGAACAAAATTGATCCTCAAATTTTTATCAATGAAAACTTCAAGTATTTCACGATTTGAACTCATGGGGGTTGCAACATTAAGGGAGAACGAGATAGAAATAAAGAGACACACATTTACCCAAAAGAGCACTCTAATATAAACAAACAACAACTATAATTGTTCAAAATACAAAATAAAAACATACCATCAAAAGGGGAATATTGTCACGAAGGCCATGACCCCACCACAAAAGAATGTAGTTTCCTCAATGCAAAACAAATAAAGATATTGAGAGGCTGAGAGAAAGGGTCCCTCTAATAGGCTATGCATGTGGAGCACTCTCATCTGGAGTCTCGGGTGGAGAAGCCTCAAGAGGTGCATCGATGCATGGCAATAAGATCACATGATATATTATGTGAGGCTTAACAGGGGCATCAGTGCCCGTCTCAGCAAATGAGGTATGGTAGAGTCTGGAGAGACTACACTAGACCTGACCTCTGAGGTCTAGTGTGGAGCTGTCTCCAGTGCAGCCTGAAGAATGACCTCCTCAATCTTATGCAGCTCGGTCAGTGTATCAGCAATCCCGTGCTCTTCAGCGCTTAACTCTTCTTCATCAGTTTTCTCGGCCAACTCCTCCCCGACCCTCTTACTCTCATCATCACCAACAATCTCAACATCCACAGTAGCCTCAGGGATAGTAGAGGAAGGCACAACACTAGGCATATCATGCATATTTGGAAGGGGAACCTCACCCCAAATCACGGAGATCTCCATTGACTATATTTAGACCACCTCCGCCCTCAAATTGGAAACATCATCCCTTAGAGTATCTACAACACTAGAACTACCTAGTCTTCTCCCGAGCCTCAATCCACGCAGTCAAATCATCTAGCCTCAAAGCATGGCTCTCTATTGTCCTCTCACACTTAACAACCCACTAATTCAAAGGAACCAAGTCCTTCTGAATGGTCTGGTCAATGAGCATGGGCAAGTCCTTCTCAACCCAGGCAACTTGCACATCTGCTGATCGAGAAAGGCTACCCATATGGTATATCAACACTTAGGTAAAGAGGGGACGGGAAACATGTGAAGGGGAAGGTCGTACAATAGTAGCTACCAACTTAGGTAAAGGGGGATGGGAAACTTGTGAAGGGGAAGGCCGGACAATAGTAGTGGTAGCTGCAGCAGGCTGTATCGGTGTGGAATCAGAAGATCTAGCAACATAAGGAGGTGCAAATATATCTACCTGCTCCATAAATGGAGCAGGTGTGTTGGTCTCAGGTGCCAAAGTAGCAGGGTCGACCACTGGAGTGGATTAGGTGGTGAAGACTTCCTCCGAGCCACAGCATCTCTCAAATACTTGGCCAGTATTGATCCTCCGAATGTCACTATAGGAGATCCGTGTAATCCTGACTTCAGTTTTCCTTCGAAAGGGAATTCTCGTTGTCTCACATAGCTCATTGATAAGCATCGGGAAGGGAATAGATGTCTGCTCTTGACTAGCCTGGATTAATATCCCCTCCGCAATTATGCCCCAACATTTATCTTATGCCTCTCAATAATAAGACCTACTAACATCGCCTTAGGATTCCGGAGTATGGATTCGTTCTGAGATGACATCACATTGCTACTGACAAACCCGAACTAGTTTCTCGCTAAGATGCTCAAGTCCTTCTTTTCTATCTTAGAACCTTCAACCATCCAAAAAGTTGCAGACTCACCGGATATTAGGGGGCCACCCACCTCTTTAATACCTCTAATGTCTTTGCCATTCGGGTCTTGTATTCATCCGTCTGATTGTCTGGGGTGCATAATACAATGTTAATTTCAGCGGCATGACCCTGAACTATTTTTCCTTGCACTTCAACTTCATCGAGTGACTTCCAAACTGTGCCCTTTTGCTTTTTTGGCAATGACTTGGCATAGGCATCACAAAACTCTCATACCCACTTTGGTACATACAATTTTCTGGATCGTGTGAGCTACTCCAACTTATTGTATTTGATCACCACCTATAGTGCTGGATACTCTCTAATGACCATCTGTCGAGAGTCGATGCTCCTCCAAAATGGTTTGTTCCCCTTCTACATTGAGCCTATTCAAAGCCCTTGGAGCTATAATTAGGAGAACATGAGAAGTAGAATTTGGATCTTGTGGGGGAAACACCAGTTTTTATGGATATTCACATTCGTAGCTATGTGATTCCTTAATTTCTTACCCTCGTTTATAGGGGTCTGAGGATTGGACTACTGTGTCTAGAAGCCCGAGAAGGCTTGTTCAATGAGACTCTTTTTTGCTTTTTTTGAAGGAGGAGGAGAAATATAGAACTCTCTCTCATGTTCATTATAGAGGAATTCATCTGTTTACCTTTTGTTCTTTCCATTACCTACAAAGCACACATTCAAACAATGGACTTCTGAATGTTAGTTGAATTCAAACGCAAATTGAAACATATTTCAAAAACACTCCTGAGGCTCGCCTAACGGAAGGGCGGATCACCAAATAGGATCAGCGAGCTCCGGTGAGCTCGTCGAATTAGAAAGTGTCAAATTAATCAGGGCTCTGGCACAAAAGGTGAAGTCAATGCCAACTCGGTGATTCGTTGAGTTGGTTTCAACGGGCTAAGACAAGTCCATCAAAACTGACAGTGCAAAAGGGAAAGAAACGGGCATCAAGGGTGAAGTCCTCTCCCACTCGGTGATTCGACAAGTGGGTTCATCGGACCAAGGAAAGCCAGCCAAATGGAACTGTACCCAAGGCTATGTGCATTCTAAAGAAGGCAAGCTGGATCTTACTCGGTGATTCAACTAACTTCCTTGGCGAACTAAGACAAGCTCGCCGAACATGCAATTTCATCCCAATGCCAAATTTTCAGAGAAAACACACAACAAATACAAGTCCCCCCCCCCCCCCCCAAAATTACAACATTCAGCTACTAAGACTTCAATCACATCAAATTAGCCACAGACGTAGCAAATTAAACAATTCAATTCAACAATTTAACCAACACAATCACGATTCATCATTTTTACAGGCATCCACAATTAAAATAACATCAGCATAGTTCAATTTCAACAATAGGATGCTACCCATCAAAATCAGGCACTTAATCAAAGTTAAAGTTCTCAAGACCACACCCTACATGCCTTCTAAATTCAAAATAACAACAAGAAGTCGAAACACCAATCTTAAAGCCAAAAAATAATCAAGAAATTGAGGGATTTGGGGTTGGGTTGACATGAACTTCGAGCACATGCACTCCTAGAACCTTCAAGAAACTGACATGAGGCTCACAAACACTCAAAATGCACAATGCAAAAGAAAGGAATCAAAAAATCTCTCAGAATTCAAAGATATTGTTTTTTGAATTTGAAAAGACTCTTGGAATTTGTATATCAAGCCTGTTCAATGATCACGACTAACATCGCTAAACGTGTTCGGGGAATCTCCAAGTGGAGCTTAAGCTCACCAAACTTTCCTGAACAAACACCTAACCTAAAGGCTGATTCGGCCGACCCAATGGAGTCCGCTTATTAGTGCACCTTGGTGAATCACCCTTTGCAGTTCTAATAACGTATCGTGACAGTGCACTTTTCCATCTTTTCAAGCTCACAAAGTGGACAAAAGTTGGTTTGCTTAATGCTTTGGTGGATCGCCGTTTGGATTTTTCTCCGCCTATGTTTTCCTTTTCAATCTTCCAACCTCTTCTCAACCTGCACTCACAACGCGCATTATTTGAAAGCAGTAAAAACAAGAAAATAAATACTTGGGTTACATCCCAAGAAGCGCCTTATTTAACATCATGGCACGACATATTTCTCAAACTCAACAATTATTTTTGGGGTTTGGGATGGTGTCACTAGGCAAATTTCCCTTTTGCCTTAGATTTAGATGAGTGACAATTTGATGAAATTAGGTCTCCAACTGCTTGATAGAAACTGACTATGAAGTTACCGTCTAAGATAAAGTGGAGAAGTCATTTTTCAACTCCTTCAACACCTTATCGAACCCTTCAACCTTGTTGTAGATCTTTACAAGCAGGTTTTCCGTTCGGCTTCCTTCCAGCCAGCTGGTTCTTTTGGGTGTCGATGATCATGTGGAGGCACGTATCTCTCTTTTTCCATCTCTCTATCTCTCTAATTTCCACCCCGCCAGTCTTTCCAACCACTATCTCTATCCTTGTTCCAACTTTGGTTCCCACCTTGTCGTTGATAATTGTTGTGAGAATCCCTACTTGATTTTCCAAGTATTGAACTTCTTCATTATATAATATCTCGAATTTGGCATCATCCGGGAACTGCCACTGTTGATTCCAACTGCATTTACCGACCTGGTTCGACCTCCCATGACATGTTTAGACAACAAATTGATTTGGGTCATTATTTTGACCATGTTTTCATCCCTTTCATGGTCCTCCTCGATTTGTTCTTTGATCAAACCCACTTATAGAATAGGCATTTGATCCTCTCTAGTATGCCATGTTCGGTTAACCTTAGTCATAGCATTTAGCAACAAAGCAGCTACATCATACGATTATCTCACCAATACACCATGGACTAAGTGATCATCCACACCTTTATTAACTAAATCAAGGAGGAAATAAAAGTATTGCAGCAGCAATTTGTCTGGAATATCATGCGTTAGACAATGCAAAAGCAACTTCTTGAACCTCAACCACATTTCATACAAAGGCTCACCTCCAATACATTTGAAATTTTGGATTTGGTGAAGATGTTTAACCATCTTCAAGGGTAAAAAGAATCTTTCCAAGAATGTCTTAGTTATCTCATCCCACTAAGTAATAGAATCATTTGGTAACTCTACGAACCATCTTGTAGCCTCTCCCGTCATAGAGAGTGGGAATAACCTCAACCTTATGGATTCTTGGGAGATATTCTTGAATATAAAGGGTCCACACACCTCCTTGAAATTCCTAAGGTGCTCATGGGGATCCTTAAGAGCTAGACCCTCAAAAATACCTTTCATTTGGAGCAGTTGTATCATAGTTCCGGTGATGTGAAACATCATCCTCCCAGTTGTAGGAGGTATCTGGATTACTTTCGTGGTTTGAATAACATTAATGGGCATGTTATTGAGATCACTCATATTGTCATTTTGACCACAGTGACTATCGTTGTCCCTCCCTTGGTCACTCTTCTTGTCAATCCTGGAATCAGCCAACAACAACACCAAACAACAAATCTACTACAAGTAAACCAAATCAAAATCTAATTTCTCAATTAGAATTCTCAGTCCGCAGTGGCACCATTTTTGTTAATGCTCAAGTCACCCTCAAAACCAATTATAAGAATGAGCGATCGTAGTCAGTAAAAAAACCCAATGAAGAGTCGGGATCGAATTCCACAGGGGATGGTATATCACAGAGAATTTCTTATCAAGAAATTTAAACTGTAAATTAGCTCATTTGTAATAGTTAGAACAATTAAGTTTGTACGCGTACCACCAACTTAATATAAAGTTTTTCGTTAGCAATTATCAAAATTAAACTAAAATCGAAATGAAATCAAGAGTTAAAAAGCAATCTACGGGTACGAGTATTGATAATCGATGTCACATAGGGGTGATTATGATGCTCTATAGTGATGAGCATTCATGAATAGGCTAAGTCATCGTCATTGAAGCTAATCACCTTTCCATCTCAAAGCATCTATACATAGAATACCCTTCGGTCTCATCTATATGTCATTTCTAAACAACCCAATACCTTACTCTACTTTATCTTTCAAGAATAGGGCAAATATATCCGACCCATAACCTCTTTTCAAGCAAACCATAGACATCAAAACTAAATTTCTAGTAATAGACTGATTACCCAATCCAATTAATCTCTTTCGAGCATCAACTGGAGATCAAAAGTAGGAATTAAGTTTACAACCTTAACCCATAAGATAACCCCTTGGTAATTAGATCAAATTCATGCATGAACAACAACAAAACAGCGCATAGCATAATACCCACTACTTTAAATCAACACTCAACCCCATTTAAGCACCCCTAGATCTTGGGGTTTTAGCCACCCATCACAAAAATTAAAATAAAGTATACCTTCCATGAAAGAAACCATGGGTAACTTGAAATTAAGCAAGTAAGAGTAACCCCCTTGTGATTCAACTTCAATTTATCAAATTCAAGCTTCAAATTAAAAAACCCGAAGAACTAGAAAAGTGTACTTCTCCAAGGTAAAATGTTCTACTCACTATTCTAAACTCTCCAAAACCTTTTAGAACTCTAGTCTCAACTCTCCTTTACAAATTATATCCTTTGGGATATTTATACTTTCCCAGAATTTGGCTCAAAAATCCACTTTATAATTGATTAAGCGACGTTAGTCGGGTTCGCCCAGCCTAATGGACGGCTCATTCTTCTCTCCTCAGCTCACTCTGTGATGCTCTAGGCTTTAGGTGTTTGAACCTAAGTTGGCGAACTCATTTTTGTCAGTGTTTCACGTTTGGTGAATCATCGAATACCACCTTAGTCCACTGTTCGAGCATTGAATCTTTGCCTTGCACACTATTACTTTCGGCGATGTGCATCAGGACCGCCATTCTAACTCGGCACATCGCCTTTTCTATTGGAGTTTGCCGAACTTTTTTGGTAGATACAAGTGCTATGCACTATCAATTTGGGCAAGGTCAGGCTCAGTTGGTGATCTACCCTTCATGTTAGGCGATCAACAATGTTCATTTTGCATTTCTTTTTGTATTTTTGGCCATTCCTTCAAACATCATTCCTTGCCTTGTCAAATTTCCTTCATAGCTGCAAATCATCAACATTTGATTAGAAAAGGAAAATGTTAGACATTGAGGACACTAATTATTGAGCTATATGGACCTTAAATTATTGCAAATCTATCACTCATCAACATAAAACTCCCTTTTCTTAAAATCAAAAAAGACATGTATTTCTCCCTTTCCATAGAATAGATAAAGACACATACTTCTCTCTTTTCCCCTTAGAATAGAATTCTGAGTACTAGTTAAATATGGACACGGTAGAGACCACAAAATTAATTACAGAAGACTCCTATTATTGAATTATTCTTACCATAATAAATTTAAAATCTATCACACTCCGAGCCTACACCCTGGACGTAGCCGGCACTCGTGAACCATTGTTGGTCCCCAAGCGAACCCTTGGCCTAACTGACTACTTAGCGGAGAACTTACTCAAGTAATATGAGGCTTAAAATAGAATTCAATCTTGTAAACTCAAAGTACTCATTTTGTAATATTTGTAAAAATACACCAAGCAATACTAATAGTTTGCAAAATGTCTCAAGGGAAAGTAAATATTGGACTCCTCAACTCTATCTATCTATGAAGCCTTTATAGTTCAACATGGATGTCGGGACAATACCCATGACCCCCTAAAATTATTAAACTAAAAATAAAAGTGGAGTCCTCCAAAATGCAAGTAGGCTCATCAAAATCTAATTGGAGTGCAAAGTGATCTCAACAAAATGTTTGTTTATAATTCTGAACACTTGTATCTGCATCATAGAAAGATGCAAGTCGAATGATATCAATACATTAAATGTACGAGTATGTAATAAAACTAAATGAATAAATAACTGAATTGATAAGGCTGGAAGAATACTCACCTGAAATCAACTCATTACAAAGCAATAATAAGAGATGATATATTTAAAGCTTCATAAATAAAAGATGCTAACTCAATGATGTACATAAAAATATAATAAATTACTCTTTACTCTTATTTGGGAGACTCTCTAACCGAAAAATATCATTATGATCTATGCGATGATACAATGTCTCTCCCACGCTGCCAGAACTGTCATATACCTTGCGGGGTATAAAACACCTCAACTAAGTGGATCCACTAAAGCTATGCTCGAAAGAAATAAGGAGTCATCTAAAAAGTATGATCTTTTACCCGTGTTGGCTACATGGTTTATGAGGAATGTGAGTTGACTGAACTCATCCACACATCGTTGCTCAATACTACTCCCAATAAATATATATACGCATGCTCAAGTAGAAATACTCTTTCTCTATTTTGAGGTAATTACTCAAAAGATCCTCTTTAAGAGGCAATGTCTCAATTATCTCTCTAAACTCTTTTAACTCTTTATGAAAATCAAAATTCTCTTTCTCAATGTAAAAATGATAAATTTGGAAATCAACAGTTCCCTTAAACATTACTCAAATTGTATCTTTAAACTTTCCTCAAAACTTTTCTTTACTTTCTCAGAAAATTAATTCAAGATAACTGTTCGGTTAAAAAGATTCTCAACAATAACTCGATGAATACTCAAATAATAGGTTTTATGCTGAAAATAAGACATGAACAATAAACTCAAAAATCACAATGCATAATATATAGCAACTCAAAAATTAGGAATAGAAACTCAGAGTTCAACAATAACTCATCTCAAGAATACTCAAAACTAAGGATAGAACCATAGATTATTCTTTACTGATAGAAAGTAGATGTAGGGCGTGAGGACAAACTTAGTCCATCACTATGATAATAGTCTTACATACCTCAGAAGACCAAAGTTCTTGGCGAAATTGACGAAATTCAAAGAACGTTAGAAAACCCTAGTTTTTCTCCTCTTGAATCTTTTCTCTAAGTCTTTGAAGTGTTAAAGAACGTAAAATAATGTTTTAACATCATTTAGACCCTTAATTAGGGGAAAAAATGTCGTAGTTTGGCTTAGAAGAGGTGGGAAAAGACTGAACTATCCCTCTTTAAAAGCAGACAAAAACTGTCAATGAGACTATCAACGGTTCGTGGTTTGATCTACAGACTGTAGATCCCATCCGTGGAATATATATTAAATTTTTTAGACTCAAAAGTCCATTTACAGGTCCAAACAAAGGCCCTCAGTAGTTCTTACGGCCCATATAATGCATTTGTAGGAATTAGGTCCTAAAATTTGACATATAAAGTAACATAATACTGTGGGAATTTCTCTAACCGACAACCATCACTATGATCTAAAGTGATGATACAACGTCTCTCCCACGCTGCCAGAACTTTCCTATACCTTATCGTGATATAGAATGCCTCAACTAAGTGGATCCACTAGTCTATGCTTAAAAGCACTAAGGAATCATCTAAAAAGTATGACCCTTTATACCCACGATGGCTACATGGTTTATGGAGACTTGAGTTAATTATTGTGAACTCGTCCCCATATCGGTGCTCAATACTACTCCCAAAATATACTCACCTTATATGTTTAAAAACAAAATCTTTCTGTGAGTTGAGATAATTACTCAAAAACTAGCTCAAAGACTCTCTTGGAAATCGGTGTTTCCGCTCTTGTTTAAATGTGAAAACATTTACTCTTTTGGGAATACAAAGTCCCGATATACTCTTTTGAAGAAAAGAATTTTTATCTTTACTTTTTACTCAACTCAAAACTCAAGTCTTAAAATAAAGCTAAAATGTTTGCAAAAGACTTTTGAAATGACTCTAAGAACTTTCTAGACTTGGCTCTTAACTTTCCTTGAATTTGAATTTATGGATTCAAGGATTGTGATTTGTGATAGGAAAGGTCTTATGATGTTTAGGAGTGTTTTTAGATAGCTAAACATGAGAAACGATTAAGAAATAACTGTCTGGAAGCAAGTCCGCGACGCAGAGATGTATTTAAATATTAGGTCGCGAAATAAATTTTGAGGCAGAACAGTCTGTGACCGCTCCGCGACGCAAAGAAGAATTTTCCCATCTTGAGGAACAAGTCCGCGACGCGGACCTGATACCCAGATTCGTCCAACTTTTTCCTTCTTTGTTTTCCAACCCCAATTCGCCTAAATTTCGTTCTTTTTCTCAATATCTCTTTAGATTTAGGTACCCAAAACATATACACAAGAATCTAACTCAAAGTAACTCTAATAATCGACAATAAACTCTTGAGAACTCCTCATTCTCAAACCAAATTCAAGAACGAAAGTAATTCAAGAACACCCATCAAGAACATTCAAACTTCCAATCTTTTTAGGATGAATTCACACTGAAATAAAAATGTTTGGCACGTGTGTGAACGAACCCAACTTTATGAAAGTCTCACATACCTTGTAGGGATCACCCCTTGATGAAATCCACAAGCAATTCTTCAAGAACTAGGCGATTCCTTGCTTCTTCTTTTCTTTTCTCCTCTTCTTTTCTCTCCTCTCAAAACACTAACTTAGTTTCAATAGCGTAAACTGAATCCCATCAGTTGAGACCCTATCTTAATTACCAAAAATGAATTTAATTAATTGGGTAGTGAAAAGACCATAATACCCTTCTAAAATCTGGTTTTGACTTTCCTTATCTAGACAACCCAACTTTAAATGAGCATATCTCCCTCATACAAACTCGAAATTGAGAAAACTCGGAGGAGGTGGAAAGATAATTCAAATATGTTTCCTACGGTATCTTGTATCACACCTAACTCATCTTGAGCTAGGAGTTATGGTCGTTTGAAGTTGACCAAAAAATCATCCTTAGCTTAATTTGTCAAACTTTCCAAATTTGATTATTTCCAAAAAACGGTTTCTTCCAAATTATAGTTCTTTCAAACAGCTAGGTGTTACATATCATATATAATTATAAAAGAGAACCATATGCATGTCTACATTGCGCCACCACAAACCAGAATTTCCTTTTAATTTATTTATTTCCAAAACTAACCTTCCTCTTTCATGAAAAGTTGTGAATTTTATGAAAAGTTGTGACTTTTATGAGACTTTTATGAAAAGTTGTAACTTTTATGAATAGTTGTGACTTTTATGAAAACTTGTGACTTTTATGAAAGGTTGGGACCTTTCCGAAGGGTTGTAACTTTTCCAAAGTGTTGTGACCTTTTCGATAAGGCACAATATGAATTTGTTCACACTACCCTTTGTTATCTATAAATAGAGGGATTTTCTCTCATTTTAAAACAATGAAAATTCTGAGTATCTTTTTCTTCTTCTACACAAAGACATAGATAACTACACAATAAATTAATGGCTAATATTCAATTTGAAGTATGTACAGATTCTCAAGTTTACTGCAAGCTGTAAATACTTTTCTTGAAGTAATAAATGTGTTTCTCAACACTGTGACTGGAATAGAAGTGTAGTTTCAAATTGAAATCCATCACTCTGGTATGTTGATTTTAAAAATACACCCAAACAAACTAAATAGTTTTGTGTAATATTTTTCCCTTTCAAGTATATATAATAAGTTGAATTGTTGTCCAATATGATACATTCTCTCATTAATTCTCTCTTTTAATAATTACTTATGATACATTTAAATGGGAAACTTAAAAATAATATATGTAAAGCAAAAGATGGGACTGGACTTTCTACACGTTAGAATTAGAATATTTGTTCAGTTTTTTAAGCCTTTTAAAATTTATTTATCCCTTCACCAACGATTATTTAATTATTAGAAAATTTAATATCTCAGGTTGATGTTAATTTGATTCCCCAAATACATCAAATAGTAACATTTCCTGTGAGCAAAAGGATAAATTATAAAATCAAATTGAAGATGATTGATTAAAGGATAAATTATAAGATGTTATAATTATCATTTTCCTTTACATTATTAATGTTTGTTACTACATAATCTTGCATGTAAGATAATATAGTGTTTTAGTTTTAATGACTGATAAATTTGAAGTATTATTTTATAAATTCTGTGACATTAAATTCCGTGTGAGGCGTGGGTAATTTTACTAGTATATAAATAATAGTGCAGAAAATTATTACTTGAGTCATGTTGGGCACTGTCCTAAGAAACTATTTCACCGGTGTGAAATATTTTCCCAGGATTAAACAAGTTCCCTATTTAAATAGCGGATACATGAATCAACAAATTAAATAACATCAAAAATTTATTAGTGGGGAAATAAATAATAAAGCCAAAACAATTAAGTAACTTAAAAGAGAGACAAAACGAAAAGTTGATAAGGAGCAAGAGAGAAATAATTTCCTTGGTATTTTTCTTATCCTTCTTCAATGGTAACATGCCTATTTTAGGCGAAGGAATTTCCTTCTTCTTGACAAGTGTCAAGGAAGGTTTCAAGAGAATGGCAAACTAATGCCAAGTGTATAGTAGTTGCGATTTCTCCAAGTTACTTTTCCAATACACCTTAATTATTTTGGCTTTGTAAATACATTTAATAAAACAATCGTTTGAAATAAAACATTTTTCTTACAATGTGATGAAGGGAAAAATTGTTTCCTATTAAAAAGAAAGACAGTCTTGACAAAGACTCTTGTGTTTCTACAAAATGAAGGGACATTGGAAGAAAGATTGACTAAAATACAAGAAGTTTTACCTTTGTATGGTATGAAATACAAGAAGTTTTACCTTTGGACATTGGAAGTGACTTGAGATGAAAGGTAGTTTTACCTTTGTATGTTATGAATGTAATTTCAATGAAGTTCCTGACAATACATGGTGGATCGATTTTTGTTCCACAACTCATATTGCAAAAATCATGCAGGATTTTTTAACTCTAAGAAAGACGTTGGAAGGTAAAGAAAATGTTTATTCTGCTAATATGATGGCACCACATGTGGAAGATGTGGGGATTCATAGACTCATTTTAAAAGAGGGTTTTCAATTATATTTAGAAAACACTTTTTATGTTCCATCGTTTGCTAGGAACTTAATTTATCTTTTAAAACTTACAAGAGTTTGTTATCATTTTTATTCTCATTTGTCTACAATGAAACTTTTGAAATACAATAAAATTATTGGTTTTGGAAACTTGAATGCAAAATTATATAAATTTGAGCTAGCGCCATGTCTCAATGTAATGTATTATCAATGAGAACTATCAAGCCTTAGCCACAAGAGACTGACACGCCTCTATTGAAATATCAAAAGGTTAGTTAATGATGAAGTTCTTACTGCTCGCCTCTATTGAAATATCAAAAGGTCAGTTAATGATGAAGTTCTTAAAGCTCACGATTTTTTTGACATTGGGATTTATGTGAACAACATAAAGGGTAAGCAGGCCAACAAATTCACTAAATCTTCCAAAAGGAGTTTTCAATTGCTTGAGATCATAATGTTAGGCAAAGCTATAATGCTATAATTGTATAAAAATCAGAAAATATATTCTTTCTTAGAATAGGACTGATTTACAGAATATACATTTATAACCATATATACTCCTTCCTAGAATAGGACTCTAACCCTACAATTGTATAGCTATAAATATTTGTGTTCTATGGTATTATTGTATTAACAGAGAATAATACTTTCAAAATATCTTATGTCTTTCTAGCATCAAGAGCCATCGTTTAATTTTTTCTATGCTCTTTGCTTTAATTTCTCTACACAGGTACCTTGTTACCTTCTTGCATTCCTCTTGTCTCTCTATTTTCTCTGCACAAGTTTTTCCTTTCTCTGTTGTATTTTGTCTACTCAATGAATTCAAAATCATCCTCGCTCAATTTGCTTTCCAAAAAATTGGATGGTTCCAATTTTCTCAAGAGTTGAGGAAGATCGTCAAGAGTTCATTGATGAGGTTTACGAGATAGTGAGAATTATGGGTGTGACTTTGGTTGAGAAGACAGAGTTGGTCGCTTATCAATATAATTGTGTTGCTCAAGTTTTGTTTGAACAATGGAAGGAAGAAAGGGCGGTTGATGTGGGTCCTCTTGATTGGGAGAAATTTAAGGTTGTTTTTCTTGATAGGTTCTTTCCCCTTGAGATGAGGGAGGAAAAGGTACTTGAGTTCATTAACCTTCGTCAAGAGAATATGAGTGTGAATGAGTATGCTATGGAATTCACACAATTATCTAAATATGCTCCAACTATGGTTGCTGATCCAAGGGCAACGATGAGTAAGTTTGTGTCGGGTACTTCCGACTTGGTGGTCAAAGAATGCCTAACCGCTATGCTTGTTAGGAAGATGGATGTATCCCATTTGATGGTTCATGCACAACAAATAAAAGAGGAGAAAATTAAGTAGAAAACTAGGGATTCAAAGAGGGCAAGAAAGTATAATGGTGATTTCTCACATTCAAGGTACGGTGGGGATAACCGTTCTCAAGGTAATGGTTCTAGTGAGCAAATAGTGCCCAAGTGTTAGGAGTGTGGAAAAAGACATAGGGGTACGTGTCTAGCAGTTTCAAATGCATGCTTTGGGTGTGGAAAGAGTGTTCACAAGATGAGAGATTTCCCACTCCTTAGTGCCAAGGGAAGGGATGGTAGGCAAGATCAAACTCGACAAGATCATGAGGGTTCCCCAGATGCGGTAATTGGTAAGTTATGGTCTTTTAGCTTGTAGTTATGCATTACTCGATATTGGGTGTTTCGTTGGCTATGGTATGACTCCATCTATGGTTATTGTGTTTAAGGTCAGCCTTAACATCTTTGTGGAAACTTCCTAAGTGTTTACTTATATCAATGGTTCCGTGGTTGTTTAGACTTTGATACTATGTTTGTGTTGAGGGACATGGATTCGAAAAGACTAGTGAGGTTTGCTCCCAAGGGGGAGATAGAGTGCTTCAAGGTTTATGTGTGAGGAACTATTTTAATTATTGGAAGGATTCTTTTCTAGGGTTTGGTATGTGAAAGGTTGGAGGTGATGTGATGTCTTAGTATCCCTATCTTTTTCTTCTATATTCGGGTCTAGCTTGAGGAATAATCCCCTCATGGTTCACTCTTTAGGATTAGTGTGTTTTAGTCATTCTCAAGTTTCCTCATACATGCATACTCATGAAAACTAGATTTGTGAGAAAATGAGTTAAATTGATTGACTTCTTCATGATTATGTGCATTTGAGTGTAATTTGCATGTAGGCCTTATGAAATGATGTTTTGGACATGCTTTAGCTTAGAGTCGATTATTTCTCCTCGGATATGTGCATTTATGTGATTGCATTCATGTTGGGTTGTTAGATCTTGTTCCTACCCTCCTTATGATGCCTTGAGTCCCATTCGAGGATGAATTCTCTCAAGGGAAGATATTGTAACACCTCAGATTTGAAAAGAAGGAAAAATACAGATTCTCATAGCTGGTGTCCCCACCAACGGAAACCACATACGGATCGTAGGTGCACCTACTAACCGTCGGTGGAAACCCTAGGTGGTAGGGTTAAATGATTTTCAATGATAAGTTCCAGTACTCTTTTTACGGTTCACCATGATGGTCCATCATTCCTTGTACGAGTCGTAGGTAGGTCTCGTAAGTAGGTCCCAGACTTGGTAAATGTTTTTGAGAATCAAAGTTGGACCTACGGTGGACATGTACGAACCGTAGGTAGACCAACAAACCGTACATGTGTCCCGTGGTGTAGGTCCAAAGTTCAAGTCCTTGAACCCCACCAAAAGTTGACCAAACGGTCCGTAGTATGACCTACATACCATAGGTCCAACCGTCGGTGGAGGTCCGACAATCTAATTTTAAGGGACTTTGAGTATCTTTTAGAATTATTCTAACCCAATGCTATGTCGTTTGGCCTTCTACCCTAAGCCATATATAAAGGTTTTAAACCCCCAATTTACCCACTACAATTCATTTTCTTAAATTCACTAAACTTGACCAAATTCATCCTCTCAAAAGATCTTCTCTCTAGACCAAGGAAGAAGAATAAGATAGGGTTCTTCAAGTTCAAGTATCCTTTATTCATCATTGCTTAGGGCTTCAATCAAGGTATGTAGGGAGTTTATCAATGGGTTCTATCCACCCATTGATCCCTCAAAGTTTCTTCAATTCTCTAATTCAAATTCCCAAAATTTGATTATGTTTTCATTCAATTCCTCATGGGTTCTATTTGTATGGATTCAATTGCTTGACTATGGTCTTATTTTGATGATTTAGACTTGATTGCATGCCTTTAGATTAATTCCATGTTAACCCATGCATTGATCTATGGATTTATTCTATGAACCCTAATTTACATGAATTTATGAGGAAGCTTGAACCTATGAATGTATTTTTATGAAATCATGCATATTTTCATGAAATCAACGTGTATGACTTATGTAAGCTTATAGACGAAGGTCTCTATATGTTCGATGCATCTTTTCCACATGACATGAATGACATCTCGATTTTCCCTCAATGCTTTTTGAACTATTTTCCTAAATTAGGTCTTGATTAGTATGGTATCTGGATATGCCATCAATGATTATAGATTACGCTTTCAAAACAACTTCCATTAGTAGTAGGGCATTTCTAGTATGAAGTTAATGACTATGGGCCTTAAAAATCTATTATGAAAAGATCATGAATGGTGAAAGGTTTTCTCACGAATGGTCTAAGGAGATACCCTGTGATGTCTCTAGATTGGATTGGCTACTTGATGTGCCCTTCCATGGATGATAAGATAAGCGGTGATTACCCATATCCCATAATGATAAGACAAGTTAAGATTAGTGATTATTCTGGGTAATTTATGCTTAGCACCGAGTGGAAAAGTGGCGATTACCCATGTCCCATAACTATGTGCCACCATAGGTTTGTCTTAGATAGACATTAGCTAGTGGATCCACCTAAGCTAGAAGTTTATGGTTCTTACCTTGGCAAGTAAGGAAATCTCTTTTCGGTGTGGGATAGACACCGGATTCCATGTTATAGCTCACAAAACAAACTAGGTTAATTACTAATGTTTTATGAAGCTTTCTTTATGATTTAAAGATGCATTGACCATGAAAATGTAAAAAAGTTGTTATGTGGGGTGGATTAAGAATTATGCAGGTAAAGCTTAACCTGCCCCGCCCCACCCCCGCCCCACACCACCCCATTTCTATCCCTAGACATGTTCTAATTGTGCCAGTTCAAAAGTCACAAGCTGTATTTTCCATCTAGTTCTTCTTCTTATGAAGATCTGTTTGATTTAGTGTATAGTGATGTTTGGGGTCCTTCTCCTATTTATTTCAAGGATGGGATATACGTACTTTGTGTTATTTATTGATCATGTGCATACACAATTTCATAAAACTATAAAAATATTTCGTTCTGATTTTGGGGGAGAGTACACTAACACTAATCTTGTTTATTTTTTTTTAGAAAAAGGAATTATTTCCCAACACACTTGTCCTCATACTCTGGAACAAAATGGAGTCGTAGAAAGGAAGAATCGACATGTTTTGGAAACTACATTGGCATGAAGCAGTACATACTTATGTGTATTTGATTAATAGACAAACTTCGTCAGTCACTGCCAATGAGACATCGTACTTCAGATTATTTCATAAGAAGCCCGATTATTCCCACTTGAGAGTTTTTGGTTATGTTTGCTTTTTCCATTTTCCAGCACATGAACGACAAAAGCTTTCAGCAAAGGCATCACAATGTATTTTTGTGGGCAACAGCGACACACAGAAGGGGTATCTCTATTATGATGCATCTTGTCGCCAGCTTTGTGTATCCGGACATGTTATTTATTTTAGGGACAATTTTCTTACAAAGACAATTCTAAACATGCTTCAGAATATGTTTCTTCTTTTTTACAAGTTTGATGATGATATGGTAGCTATTGATCCTCCGGAGCAACCCATGAGGTATGATCATGATGATCTCCAACCCTCCTCTCCTTTGGGTATTAACTCTTCATACTCATACTTGTCTTCAGAAGAGGAATCATCTCATCCAGTTACTCCCCCACACCGATCTAGTAGGATAGATCTCCATGCTCCTGAACAACTCAATTACTCTCCAGGGAAATTTAATAAGTCTTATGCCATGCATACCACACTTTATTTTGTTGATTTACCCACATCTTACTCTCAGGCTTCTACAGAAACTTGTTGAAAAGTGGTAATGTCGAAAAAGCTTCATGCATTGAATGAATATTCTTCTTGGGACTTTATTGATAGACCAACATTTGGAGTTCTTATTGTAAGTAAGTGGGTGTATTCCATTAAACTTAAGGCATATGGTATAATTGATCACTACAAAGCTTGACTGGTTTCTCAAGGGTATAAATAGGAGTATGGAGTGGATTATGATGAGACTTTTGCACCTGTTGCTAAGATGACAACGGTACGAACATTATTGGTTGTAGCTACAATGAGAGGTTGGACCTTACATCAGATGGATGTTAAAAACGCCTTTCTTCACGGCAATATGGAAGAAGTTGTGTTTATGAAACCACCACCTAGGTGTGTTCTACCAAGACCAAATGCAGTTTTTGTCTTCCAAAATCTCTTTATGGCTTAAAACAGGCTCCCCGAGCTTGGTTTGAAAAATTTCGATCCATGATTCAAATACCGGGCTTCTCTCAGAGCTCTTCAGATCATTCTGTATTTCTTCATACTTCTCCAGGAGGTATTACTATACCTCTCATCTATGTTGATGATATCATTATCGCAGGAAATGATCCAGAGAATATTACTAAGTTGAAAGAATTCTTGCATACCTCATTTAAGATGAAGGACTTGGGACGACTAACATACTTTCTTGGACTTGAGGTTCTATACTTGCCTATTGGGATCATGCTTACGGAACAAAAGTATGCCAGTGATCTTGTTGCAAGGGCTGGTCTTACTGATGACAAGGTTGTGTACACTCCGATGGAGATCAATACGAAGTACAAGGCGGTTGATGGAGAACAATTCAATGATCCAACATTGTATCGGCAGTTGGTGGAATCATTGGTTTATCTCACTGTGACAAGTCCTGACATCTCATATGTTGTACAAGTTCTAAGTCGGTTTGTGGCTAATCCTTACCGTATAAATCACACTGCATTATTCGTGTCACTCGGTATGTTCATGGTTGTATGAGTCAAGATGTTCTTTTATGTTCTGATCCTTCTATACACCTTGAAGGATACACTGATGCAGATTAGGTTGGTTATCCTGATTCGTGTTGCTCTGTTACTGGTTGGTGCATGTTTCTTGGCACATCCTTGATATCTTGGAAATGTATGAAACATTCATGTACATCTAAATCATCTACAGAGGCTAAGTAACGTGCTATGTCAGGATCAAGTTCAGAAATTATTTGGCTATGATGACTATTATCTGATCACGGTGTCGCTATTACATCTCCTATAGTGTTACATGTTGATAACACTAGTGCGATTAAAATAGCCACAAACCCGGTGCAACACGAAAACAGAAAGCATATAGAGGTGGACTGTCATTACATTTGATAATTGGTTATCGATCGTCGCATCACTCTACAACACATTTCTTCTCATGATCAACTTGTCGATTTGTTTATAATGGTGATGACATAAGCAGGACATCAATATCTTATCTCCAAATTGATACTCTGTGATCATCGATATCAATTTGAGGGGGGATGTTAGACAAAGCTATAATGCTATTATTGTATAGTAATCAGAAAATATATTATTTCTTAGAATAGGACTGATTTACAAAATATAGATTTATAACAACATATACTTCTTCCTAAAATAGAACTCTAACCCTACAATTTATAGCTATAAATATTTGTTTTCTATTGTATCAGTGTATTAACAAAGAATAATACTTTCAAAATATCTTGTGTTTTTCTAGCAAATAATACTTTAATTTTAGGACTCGTCTTCTTAAAATGGAATAGTTTGAACACTTGAGTTTCTTCTGTTTTTGAAATAAAAAAGGGATCGGTCGGTGTGTCAATTTTGTCTGGCTTGTATTTTAATTGATTCAAGTTCTAAATTAATATTTTGACTATTTTCTTATATCAAACTTGCCACATCATAGTTCTCTTTGGAAAAAGGCATAATTCATACAAAATTAAGCTAATTAAGATGAAGTAATTTTGAAAACCAAAATAAAGTCATTCTTGATGGTTAATTATCACAAATTAAGTGACAATTATTAAAGCAGATCAACTTGCCTCTACAAATATAAGGATAAAAACTTTGGCTAGATTAATTAAGTTACATGTATTATCTCCCTTATAATTAACTACTTAAAGAATTTAAGAAGCCCTTAGAAGCACCCAAATTAACTTTTACTAAATGACAAATAACAAATACTCTAATTTCAAGTCTTGTCCTCATAACATGGAATAATTTGAGTGCCTGAGTTTCTTCTAGTTTTCAAATAAAAGAGGATCGGTCGGTGCATCTTTTGACTACTTTCTTAAATCAGACTTGCCATATCATCTTTTCTCTGCAAAGACTACAAAATCCAGCTTATAATGAAGTACATTAAATAAAATTAGTAAGATAATTTGTAAAACAAAGTGAAGTCATCTTTGATGATTGTTGTGTTCAAACGCACATTAAAGTGTACGTGGTCATGCAAGTAATAAAGTAGCTCTTTTTAAGAGCCAAATGTCGAACCCACAAAGATTTATGATAAGTTAATATGTAATTTCACTAATGACTATAATTTAAAGCAAGTGTGTCAAGAGAGTTTGATGACTATTTCTAAATTAACAATTTCCCAAAGAAAAACTAGACTATCTAACTATGATTCAATTTCAAGCGATGTTAAAATAATGATTTAGGCAATTCCACGGCTGCAACTTAACTAAGAATTCATGCATAATGTCTCTTCTATGGGTTTCGATTGGTTATTAAATTACTGGTTTACAAGGTTAAATGTATGATTATAGTCTCCTGACCTCTAATCACCTAGCAGGCTAGCACAGTTGACAGTCTAACTATATCGTTGAGCGGGAATAAATTGAACTAACTATGGAGCATTAGGTTTTCATCTTGTTTCGTAACCAAGCACGATATCTAAGTATATCTCTATCCTAGCTACAAATTAACCCTAGTTTGTGTACTAGAAAAGATCATGCTCCTTTTGTCCCCCGTTCTATCATTATATTCCTCTCTCGAGTTCAAGTCAAACAATAGATGTATCTTAATGGTGACAAGCATTAAAATCATCATATCATAATATATAATATAATATATTATTATAAGTGGGTACTCCAAACTACAAAGTTGGATTACCATTTTACCTCTATATTAAATTGAAATGGTAGAAAAGAACTAATTAATTAATTAACTATTAAATAGTAATCAAATCTCTCTCTATATATATTCTATATATAATAAGCTACAATGCAAATATTCTTATAGTATTTAATTACATTGTAACTATCTTGTTAGCTTTCAACCAAAAGGAGTACTTCTTTTTCTATATATAATAATCTACAATGCAAAGATTTTTATAGTATTTAATTACATTCTAACTATCTTATTAGCTTTCAACCAAAAGGAGTACGGCACACGGTCTCCCCACGAGCGGTCATCGACATATTTTTATAGGCGCCCGACGACATAGCACGGACAAGCCATGCATGCCATTAAATGCCCACGCAGCATGCCCACTAAGCCCACAGGACGCCCATGACGTCCGCCTGCCGTCGCCTCAGTCTGCCTCCAACACCTCTACCCCCCTTATATATGCTTAAAAAAAAAAACATGTGACAGGAGTAGACAAGGTTTTTCCAGAGAATCATAACGAATATGTACAACCCAAATATACACGTTCTAAGGAGCAATTTATTACTCATTCCTTTTGAATTTGTTAATCTGATTTTGATCTAACACATAGTTTACGAAAGTAAATTAGATTTTGAGAAAAAACATTAAGTGATACTTGAAGTTGTCCTAGATTTTCAAAAAGACACCTTAACTTTGTGTGCCTTCTATTACCCCACAAAACATTCAAAATCACAATTAATACACATTTTTTACACAATATTTCCACTTTGGACAAAAATATCCTTCGAATGTGCAATTTCTTAAAAATAAAAAGTGGGACCCATTATTGATGTATTGAAGGATGCTTTGGTAATTTCCTATGATGAATTCGTTTTGTTTGTTTCTTTTAAATTTATTTTACTATAC
>JAJOOE010009006.1:0-51768 GCA_036250405.1 Solanum raphanifolium | reverse complement strand
AAATAAACAACTCACATTTCAAATTTGTATCGAATTTATTTAGTGACAAACAACTCTCTCTAAATAATTTGTAAGCTAATTTATTTAAATAAATTTACTAGTACAAATATAAATCATAAAATCAAGAAAATAAACAAAATAATTAAAATGATTTGAGGGATATTTTTGTCTTTACATAGGCTTATCCCATGGTATTATATCCTATGTATTACTAATACCTCCAAATGGAAGGTATTAGTAATACATCCTATAATACCATGTAGGAGGTATAACTAATCCATGGATTAGTTATACATATGCCCAAATTCCTACCAAACATAGTAATAAATAATACCTTACCTAATACATGGACTATTTCTTCTAATGCGGTCTACCAAACGACCCCTTATAGTTTTAAGGTTTGAAATTTAAATTTTCAAACTTTTAAAGTATGAAATTTAAACTTTTATACTTCTAAAGTTTGAAAGTTTGTATTTTAAACTTTAAAACTATAAAAGTTTTAATATTATTTGATTATTTTTTCCTAGTTTTTTAATTTTAATAAGTAATTTTTTTTTTAAAATATAGCCGTTAGTCCCGTTAACCGGTCTGGTCAGGTCCCTGTACTGTACCGGTACCAGTCCAGGACGGATATGTAGTATATTTTCCGAAACTACCAGTTCCGGTACATTTCCGCCCAACGGGCCCCGGTTCCGGTCGGTGCCGGTCCGGTAGTTCCGTTACCGGTACCGTTGCCAGGCCAATGAATTTTGTCTTAAAAGTTTGCATCTTTAGTTGCATATTAGACACAACATACTTCAACATTTTTCTCAAGCTGTTGTATTATGCCTGATCTGTTCAAAACAATGTTCCCTGCAAGAATATGTATATATTATCCTCTCAGTCTATGAAAATTTTACCTACAAAGACATGCCAATGCTCATCAGAAGTTCCAAACACAAGATATAAGAAGTGTAATTTTGTCAGAATTTCAATATCTGCGGAGTTGCAATCAGAGAATGTGAACAATGAACTTTCTAAACACCTCAGACGAAGACAATGAGTATTTATAGGGTATAATTAATAGCAACAACAAACAGTACTCGGACTTAGAAGAACAACATTGCTTCTAAGAATCGATACAAATAAATACAGATGAGGAATCAAATGTGATACAACTGATTATTACAACTATGGGTCCAGTCAGAATCTGCAGATGAAACTAAACCACCACCTTCGGTCTGTATGGACTCTGCACACGAATTAGCTTCTGGAAGAGGAGACCTTAACTTTCCATTCCGAGAAAGCTCGTGTTTGTGCTCTACAAATTCAGGAGACTGAGAACCACTCTCTGGTAAAAGATCATTTTCTCCATGGGGGCTAGATTCGACACCAACATTTGTCTTTGCATTAGTGTAACAGTAGCCCCCATTCTCATCATCTGATAAACATCTGCAGCAATCTAAATCATCAATCTCAAGAGTCCGACTCAATATCCCATCTCTCCATGAGATTCTCATTTGAGATTGTGATACATTTTCTAATGAGGAGTCAGACACCCAAGAAGCACTATTAAACTTAAAATGCAGATTAGGCGGATTTAAAGCTGACGGTTGAGTCATAGGTGATAAATTTGTTTTGTGAAGAAAATCTGCCACTGAATCAAGTTCATCCCCAAGGTTGTCTCGGTGATCACCTGGATGTAACCATGAAAACCCACCACACTTGCCTGAGCTCAAATCGGATTTGGGGGTTTGAATTACATTCCCACTGCTCAAAGAAGCCGTAGAGCATGGAGAATTCTCTCTAACAAGACTGCACGAACATTTCCACTCATCTGGGACTTTCACATCATGACAACAAGATATATCCAGGGGATAAGATGGAAACAAATTCCTCCCCATCTCGTCAGACAATGGATCTTTAAGTTTAGTACTTTCAGGAGAGACCAAAACAATCGGAGCTTTTCCACCAGTTCGTGTTTCATCCGTATTTACACTATTACAGCAATTAGCTCTGTTATGTACTGAATCAGAAGTACTCCCAGAACATATTGAAGTTGAATACGGCAACTCAGACATGGTAGATCCATTCAACATCCTAAATTCATTAACAGATTCACCCTCACAACAGACGTCATTATTCTCACGGCAAGGAGATAAAAGCCAATGCATAGAAGCCAATGCAGGCAAAGGAATCAAAGAATCTCTACTAGACTTGTTAAGTACCTCATTCCTTCCAGCCCCCTCACACTTTCTATCCAATGAGCCACTGGCTTTTTCGCAATCTGACGAATCAATTAAGTTTCCTATAGTGAGAACACCTCTAGGCCTACACTTCCTTTTATCAGTAACACCAGAGAGAACATGGCCAGCAGCATAACAAGGTGTTGCAGCTGAAACCAGCCCAGTGGATAGCCCACATTGTATTTCAGGTGACACTGAAGCCTCAATGGGAGGTGTTTTTGTAGTATTACTAGTTGTATTTGAGTTCTCTACATTACAAGTATGATCTAAAGTTGCACAATCAATACCAGAACCAGATGCTAATTTACCAAGAGGTGTACAATTCTCAAAACTAGTCAAATTACAATCAAAATCCAAAAGCTGAATTTGCTCACCTGAGCCTTTTCCTTCCACCTTTTGCTTCAAACTCTTGGGTTTAACACCCAGTCTAACCGACCCATATGACGATTTCTTCACAGGATTGCTCAGATTTGACTTTCGGGAGATGGGTTTCTTCCCAGATAGAAAAGGAAGGTTCTTTTTGGGGTTTTGCGTAATGGGTCTTGGTAAATCATTCTCGTTGGTGGATTTAGATCTCAAACGTGTAGATTTAGGCACTGGATTTGAATTTCTCGAAGACACTTTCAGTGTTCTGTGTAAATGCGTACTAGAAGAAGAATATGATGAGGAAGAAGACGAAGACGAAGAAGAAGAATTTGAAGAGATGAGAAAAGGAAGACGACCTCTTGGGGCTTCAATGGTGCTACTCTTGCTTTTAAATCTGGGAATAACATTCAGATCTTGCAAAGGGCTTCTCTTTTCATAACTCCATTTCTTATCCTTGAGCTTTTTCTCCATTTTCTAATTTTGCAGTAGAGAAAATAGCTGCTAATGTGAAGATTGCGATCTGTATGAAGTAGTAAGATAGGGCAAAAGATTGCAATGGCTGCGGTTTGTGTACTCTCTGTATGGCTATGAAAATGGTGGATTTCAAACTCAGAAAAAGAGGATTTGTTCTTTTCTGTAACGTCTACTATGCTTTTGTCAGTTTGTGACCACTGCCTTTTGGACTGGGCCATATATTTCCTGGGCTGGACTCTCTAAGCTTAGTTATTAGGAAAAACTACATAAATGCGTCATAAAATTCAAAATAATTACATGTTTATATTCAAATTCAAAGTAATTCAAGAAATACATATTCCCTCATAAATAATTACACTTCATTTTCCTTTCATTAAGGCTGATAATTTTGGCTTAACTGATACTAAATCAGTATCATACATTGTATTGGTATCATTAAGACTGATAATTTCATTTAATTTGATACTAGATCAATATATATATATATAGGCTTAAGTCATCTGCAGCCTCTTAAAGTTGTCTGTATATTTCACTTAAACACCTCAACTAGAGGTTGTTCCTATTGAACACATCTACTGTTCAAAACATGTACCTATTAAATACTTTTTGATGACATGTCATTATAAGTGTAATACAATTGTAAGTACGTGCGTGAAGCCAGATTTTTTTTTTGCTGACCAATAAAAAATGGACATATCAACATAAGAAAATTCATAATTTGAACATAATTTTTTTTTTTTTTAAAAAAAAAAACCCAGTTGTCTTCTCCAACTCATCTTCCCCAATTGAAATTCTCAATTCAAAATACTTGAACCTCATCGGCCAAATTCCTTTGCTACCATCCCTCCACACGCCCCTTTCCCATATAATCCTTCCTTCATTCATTCTTTCTAGCATCATTCCGCTATCATCATTGTTGTTCACTTCATCAGAAAAACATTAATGAAATAAATAACCAGTAAAAACACAAAAAGATCATAAGAGTTTACTGTTAAAGATTTTCATTTGAGTTGTGAAGAGAATTTCATCAAAAATAAAATCAAATTGAGTCAAAAACAATTCCGACAAAACTCCATTTTTTTCCGACAAAACTAATACGAATTTGAAGTTGTTTTCTTGTATAATTAAGAATGGAAAGGAAAAAAGAATAAGGATGGTTATCGGAGCGTACACAATTTTAATTGTCGATCGATGTGCGCGTGTTCAGGCAAAAAAAATAATAGGGAAAGACGGAAGTCGGGGGTGGGTGGGTTGTTCTGGCAATGAAGAAAAAAGAGGAAGAAATGTTTTTTTTTTTGGCTGAAAACATACTTTTTATTTTATTTTAATTTCTAATTTATTTTTAAATTGTTATTATGGGACAATGCCACGTGTCCTTTTTTGATTAGTTACAATGCCACGTCAGCCGCAAGTGTATACCACACCATTTCTATTTTTAGTTGATTGTTAAAAAATGTTCAATAGGTATTTATTTATTTTTACTAAAAAAGGTGCTCAATTGGAACAAGCCTAAGATAAGGTGTTCAAGTGAAATATGTGGACAACTTTAAGGGGTCGCAGATGACTTAAGCCTATATATATATACTAGCTTTTCGACACATGCGTTGCACGTGATTACCAACTTAGAAAATATATGTTATAGTAAATAATATTGCTTATTTAAGTGAAGATTTGAATAATAAACTTTGCACAAAATAATATTGCAGATTCTTTTGTGAATGTTTAATGTGAATCATCATATTTATCTCTTATTCACACGAATCTATGAAGATGGTTAATGAAAAAATTTATTAGTTAAATGCAATAATGCATATATTTATTTCAATTTGATGAGGTTCAATCATGTAATTAGTCGTATCTCAATATTATTACCTTATAAACGATATTTGTTGTGTATTGTTCTTGTCATCTAACCAGATGTGCTTTGCACATGTATTCAACGTTAAACTGTCTAGATGTCATATGAACATGTGAAGAGAACAACTACATTTTAATTTTTAGAACTAATCATTGTATATTAATTTCTTTTATAAGTTATAACATAATACATGACGTTCTTGTTGTTAGCTCTCATATTTGACTTCTCGATTGACTGTATACATAAACCAAAGATAGTTTTTTGACTGTCCATAGTTAACTGACAAAGGTTTCCTTTGTTTTACCAAAAAAACTAAAAATTAAAATTAAAGAATATATTCTATCTGTGAAATCATATATATAATCACATGTTTATCTTACACCCAACAAATATATAGTTCATGTTCTTATAATCGATTTAAATTTATTCAATCAAGCATGATTCATCTCAGGAAAAATAATAGCATCGTGTTATCACATATATAGGGGCGGTGTAATAATATGAAAAATTATTGGTCAAAAGTTAATACAAGAAAATATGAAAGATAGAAATAATTAATGTCATAACTATGAGAATTCATAATATTATAACTAAAGATGTTAAAGAGTGTGAATAACGTTTGCAATAATTAGTAATAACTAAGAGAATTTATAATGTTATAAATAAATGATTAATGTGCAATAGATGTATTTATAATAAATTTTATATGTACATAAATAAATAGTACTTTTAATTAATGTTACTATTTTTTCTTATAGTTATTAGATTTTAATTTAGTGTAGGGACAAATGAAAATGTTTATTCCATATTACTGAATATAAAATTATTTTGTAATTGATAATTTTTTGAATGATTCATATATATTCACATATTTTCACTCTTGAGAAGTTTAATAATTTTGAAAAAAGATGTTCAGAAGCATATATTTACATCACAAGAGAAATTGTTAACAAAAATAAATGAATTTAGACTACATCATGTTAACTTCATATATTGAAACATTACATACTAATGTATATATTATGCAAAAAATAATTATTATATCATCAAAATTATTTTCCTCACGTACTCAAGTTTATGAAATTTACCTTCTTAGCATAGAACGATTTACTTCATCAGAATAGTGGTACCTCATATTCCGCTAAACTTCGAACTCACTCAACGACAATAAATCACACAAAAAAATTTAAAATGCAAGAAGAAGAGTAGGAGATTAAAAAAATTGTGGTTGAAAAATGAGAGGAAGCCCCTTTTTTTTATAGTCAACAAAGACTAGTATGAACAAGTGTTTTTTAAGTCTTATCTGAAAAGTCATGACCTTTCCGAGAAGTCACAAACCTTTGGAAAAGTCACAACATATTGAAAAATTCACAACTCTTTGGAAAAGTCACAACACACCGAAAAATTACAATCCTTTGAAAAAGTCACAACTTATCGGAAAAGTCACAACTCATCAACAAAGTGACCTTTCCTAGAAGTCACAACCCTTTGGAAAAGTCACAACTTATAGAAAAAGTCACAACTCTTTGGAAAAGTCACAACTCATCGAAAAATCACAACCCTTTGAAAGAAGTCACAACTTATCGTAAAAGTCACAACTCATCGAAAAAGTCACAACCTAAGTTAGGGATATTATAGTAATTTAACATTCAAGTAAGGAGTTTATGCTTTTAAGATAACATATAAATATATATATATATATATATATATATATATATATATATACACACACACGCACACGCACACTCTTATAGTATCATTGACTAATGAGAAATTTCTGAACAAGAAACTTTGATGATACCAATACAACATATATATATTGATTTAGTATCAATTAAGCGAAATTATCATCCTTAATGATACAAATACACTATATGATACTGATTTAGTATCAGTTAAGAGAAATTATCAGTCTTAATGTTATCAATACAGTATATGATACTGATTTAGTATTAGTTAAGTGAAATTAGTTGGGGGTATGTAGTGTAATTATTTAGTAGGATATGAATGTAAAAGGGTATATGTTTGTAATTATTTTGCTTTTATGGGTATTTTCTTAGTTTCCCCTATATTTATTTGGGAAAAATTGTGAATTATAGCAAACTATTAATTCAAAATAAATGTTATAGTTACAGTTTCATTTAATTTTAATTCTTAGCAAACACATTGTCATTCTTACCTCTCTCCCCTGAATCTCGCTCGCCTCAATTCTCTCCCTCGCCTCTCTCACTTTTATATAATCACAAATGTATAAAGTGTGTTTGTGTTTGTATAAAGCAAGAGAGATTGTATATACAAATACATATCTCTCCGTCCTATACACTTATAATTATACCAATAAAAATCTTCCTCTACCCAGTTCTCTTTTTTTTTTCTCTCTCTCGCTTTATACAAATACAAATTATACAAATACAATGTACAATTTGTGTTTATATAAAACGAGAGATATTTGATAGATAAATATAAATATTTTAACTCGATTCAATCATATACAAATTCAAATTTTATGCAGATATACAAATACAATCATTGATACATATACATAGTAGTTACATATATATAATTATCTAATTGATATACATATACAATTCAACTTTCTCCACTCTATGTCTTCTCTTGCTCACCTCTCTCCTTTCTCTCTCCTAATCTTGCTCGTCACTCTAGCCTAGCACAAAGAACATATACATATACAAACGCAGTTTTCGTAGACACAAACACCTTATTTATACAAATCGTTGTGATTTATACAAATCAGATGCTCCATAGCAAACATAGGGCGCAAATAGCAAAATCGTAGTTATAGAGCTCTAATATGATTTTTATGATTGCTATTTCTAAAATTACTCTAATTTATTTTAGTTATTAGAAAATTAAGAGAAAATTTCATAAACAACGATAGTTTAGATCATAATTTTTATTAGTAGTTATAGTTTATCTAATTTTGATTTACAACAATTGTTTTGAAATTTATTGTATTAGTGATATAGCTTTCTGAAATTTGTGTTGTATATTGATACAACTTTCTGAAATTCGTGGTGTATCACTAATAAAATAATGAGAAAAAACATAGATTTCCCCTTGAACTTGTCCCAAAAAATTAGTTACACACTTAAACTATCATAACGATCTATTACACACCTTTACTGCTTAAAAGTGAATTTATTTACTCCTTAAAACTGACGTGGCAAAATAATAAAAAATAAATAAAATACTAGTGCGTCAGAAAAAATTAAAGTTAAAAAAAAAAAATCAAAATCTTCCTTCCCAACCCATTGCCCTTTAAAAAAATAATTAAAAAATCAAAATCTTCCTTCCCCACCCATTACCCTCTTCTTCTTCATTCTTTAATTTTCATCACAACCTCAAAGATTCACAACAATGAAAGTGTAGTACTGGTGTTGTTGGTTGTGGTTATTTGTTGGTTGTTCAGATCTGGAAGTGTGGAGCTCTTTGAAACTTCATCGGAGCCATGGCTAAAGCTTTGAGCTCGTCGACACACCTGCAAAAGAAATCCAAAGAATAAAATCGCAAAGGGATAAGATAATGAGGTCTGATTTGGTGTTTTTTGGTGATTGATTTGGATTTTAAGTGGTTGTTTTGTGGTGGTTTAGGTGATTGTTTTGTGGCTAATGGTTTGTCGGATAAGAACAACGAATGGAGGTAGGCTTATGGTGGTGATGAATTGGTTGTTCTTCGCCGGAGAAGACAAAGAAAATCGTGATATAAATCAAATGAATGATTTTTCCGATAAGATTAGAGATAAAGTGGGTGGAATTTAGTGATAAAGAAGATATAATTATTAGAGAATTTTAATAATTAATTAGTGTTAAATAGAGTTAACAAAAAGAAAGTTAATTAATAAAGAAAACAAAACAAAAAGAATATAAGAAATTATAAAATCTGACATGGCACTGACGTAGTGCTTATGTGGCAGCGAGTGTAATACACTGCATGTTGTGAGAGTGGTGTTACACGTCTCAGGGTGGTATTAAATTCAGTTTTAAATAGTAAAGGTGTGTAATAGGTCGTCATAATAGTTTAAGCGTGTAACTAATTTTTCAGGACAAGTTTAAGAAGGAATTATGCCTTTTCCCTAAAATAATTCACTATGTATTAGTGATATAATAATTTGTAATATCTGTTGGCTCAATTTGATTGAATAGACTATCTATTCACTCAATATAGTTGTACCAACACTTGTATGAACCATTTATACACATTATTAAATGTAGACATCTTTTGTTTTGATTGTATTTTAGTTAATGTATCATTGTTGACTGTTGAAATAAAGGTATGGTTGAACTCATCATACACAAGCATTATCATAAAATAGCAGTCTAATTGTATCAACATATACAATTATTATTGATTGTTGAAATAAGGGTATGGTCTAACATGTTATTGAAGAGTCAAATTATTATTAGTGTTATTCTTGTCAAAAATTTATATTTGATAATGTCGATGTTGTATCAAATTTGGAAATATGAGGTGGTGTATATATTGTTGTGGTCATCAAATGTAGTAATTGTCGGGTTGATATTGTTGTTATGGTTATGATACAGAGGAGGTACAGTTATATACATATTACATGTAAGGTTGCTAGTTAGCATACATACATATTCATGCATTTTGTGCATAATATAAATATCATGATGGTTTTATTGGTCCGAATAGTGTTTTGCATACATTTCGATACCCTGATGGTTTTATTGGTCTGCATAGTGATGTCGCCCAAATTATACGCTTAATTATAATTAAAACAATCAATTGTTAAAATATAGTAACCTAACTAGGTTGAGTTCAAATTCCATGAAAAGTGATGTGGGAGATCTTTATAATTTGCTATTGAAATTCTTATTGTCAATTACTATTGGGAATTGGGGTTTTTAAAGTGAATTATTAATTATTTTAACTACTCAAACTTTAATCAATAATAAAAGATGAACTAGTGTTACAGTTCTTAGATATCGAAAGTCAAATATATAATTTACTATTAACTTATTCATATGTGTTAATTGTGCAAAACTGATGAATCGATAAGTCTCATAAAGCCTCGCATCCCAATTAGAGAATGTCACCCTGCCAACACTTGTGTGTCGAATTAATTTTCTCATCATCTAAAGCCTCAGGTTAGCTATTATATCTCTAGCTCAAGCTATTAGATGGAAGCTGGTAGTTTCAAATCCTTGTTAATGGTCATTTTCTTAATCTTAACCTCTTTTGTCAAGCAAGTCAAAATATGAGCAAATTATTAATGTCTGCAATCATTTAAAAATAATATTTACAAAAGAAACTTAAAACACAATGATCACCCATGGATGAGAAGATTTTAATTTAATCATCTCTACTCTAAGTTTTATAACCCTAGTTATGAGTTTAGCTATTCATAACTAACAGTAAATAGTAATTATTATAATTTAAACTATTATAGAACATTAATATAGAAGAAAGTAAATAACATCTTCGATTAATATAACTTTTGTACGATAATTTTGTCTGTATCATAATAATTTACTAAGAAACTAATTAAACTCTAAAAACTGAAGAATAATGAATCTCTAGCTATGAGTAACCCCAACTTCTATGACTAGTTTGTAATACTTAGAAATAGTTCGTTCCCCTTAGAAATAGTTCATAACCCTTAAAATATCATCTTAATGACATATATATAACAATAGAATCGAAATCTTAATTTTGCTTGAAATATATTTTGACTTTGGTCAACTTCAGTCTAATAATAAGGGTGTCGCGGTGTGGGCTCTATCTCCAAGTTTGCTTCCTTCTTCGTGTGTCACAAAATTATCGCAAGAATATCAAGAATATAAATCTCTAGTTTAGAGCATGTGTAATGCAAGGCCCAACGCAGGATATGCCACCTCACACTGCAGATTCCTCTGTTGTAGTTCTTTTGGCTGTATTAATGTCCATGATACTTTGTTTTGCGTTCCAATTCATCCTTTGGATCTTTTCTTGCTGTTTTGACCTAAAATCATCCTAATCATAACTAGTAGCTCATTACACAACAATATTCAATAAACAAATTGATATTCATAAGATCATAATCAAAATTTAGCTAAATCATGGGTAATATATGGTATTTGTATGCATAAATACACCCAGATTACCTCCCACACTTGGAGCTTTTGTTTGTCCTTGAACAACTCATCATATCCTTTATAGACCCTATATCACATTAGTGTTAATCAAATAATGTTACTCACAAATTTGATTTACATAGACAGTTCAATTGTAATATGTTATTTACTCATTGCAACATCTTTCAAACTCAAGACTTTTCATGCAAACATCATTACTTCTAGATTGACTCTTCATTATAATGCAATTACTATAGTCATTAGATTACTAGTTATAACTATCAAGTGCCCTCATTATCAAATAATTGTCTTTCTTTTTCACTCATCGTATATAGATAATCAACAAGGACATGGGCAAATCAAATTCTTTCACTCTCACAAGAAAATTCAGGACATATCAAAATATATCATAGGCTTGCCAATAGTGTATTATATATTCAATTAAAACATTGAACTGTAAGATCAAAGAACTTTTTCAGGTTGTAACATCGGCTAAGGGTAGTGACTACTCTTCCCTATGCACTTTAAGATGCTGACAAAATCAATAAAGCTCTTTTTAATTACTCACTTCGCCTTACTTTCAACTTGCTATAATATTTTTTTCAACTTTTCTTTAGATTTTGTCTCTTCTTCAACTACTTAGTTTTTACAAGGATGTTTTCACTTTTTTTCTTTTCTTTCTCATACTTCTCTAACTTTTATAGTCAAGTCATATAGATTTTTCTTTTCTTTTCATCCTTTACTTACAACAAGCATAGATAATTTAACACTTGGGCACTATTTTCTACTTTCTCTTTACCACATAATCATAATTATCTAAGTCGTTTCATCTCTTTTTTCTATCTCCCTTATCTTTTTCTAAGTCTTTCAACTCAAAGTGCATTAAGGAGTTTTAGATCAAATTTTTTTAGGGTAATCAACAAAGGGGAACTATGCTACATAATGTGGCTATACAATGAAATAGGTTATAGACTAAAAAAGAATTAACTAAGGAATATGTTTAAGTAGGTATCACAATATGGTAAAAAAATAGAGGCTTAAACAAGAAAATATCTTGATACATCCAACCAATTCAAACTATATTAAATTTTTACACACATAGGACAAGTTCTAGATGTTTCAACAAAACGTAGCTTCTCTCGAAATCTGATGTCGGGATAGCCACAAATGAGGATCAATCTTTCCCTAAATCTTACATCAGGAAAATCCATCGCACTATGAGAACTAGAGTCGTCTTGGAAAGGCTTAGAACCTACTTTTACCATAATTAACCTAATTTTAATACTATATAGGTTTCTGAAAGTCAAAAACCAACCTGAAGGGATACGTCTATTATAATCCAAGCCAAGCCCAAGTCAAAAGGCAAGTAATGCCAAAGTAAACAAGTATATCCCTCATGGCTATCAAAACAAAGATAACCAAGATAGATGCCAAGATATGGTAACACAGTTCAATGAACTCCAAAGGGTAGTGTCATAGGTCTCAACTATCAAACTAGGCTACAACAAGGGTACACCGGTTCGAAACTACACTGAATAATTTTTAAGACAAATGGGCTACAAGGGCTAAAGTCTAACTCACACACTAGCCAAACCTATGCAAGGCCCTAAATAGGTACAACAAGGTAATCCCCTATCCATACATAGACCACGAAAACAAGAATATCAACATAGGCAAGAATAAACAACACTTTTTTCAAAAATACTCAAAATAAGGCTGAAAGAATACAATAAGGATAATAACGAGGATCATACTAGTAAACTCAATCCAAATACTAGCAAATTATCATAATAAAACAACCAACGAGTGAAGTCTAAGGTCAGTAAGTCGTAACCTATCTCGATGTCGACCACATGGTATGAGTCCTTTACAATTGGGCTTTTCCATTTTGAGCAGCCTCTAAATGATACCACGTTATTAAATCAGTGATCTAGGAATCAATACAAGCAGTTTCGTACCCATATTACAATAAAGAATTTGGTCCCAAAATTGGATAAAAATGGACCCATGAGACCCACACTGGAATCATAAAATTGACTCCATCAATAGATCTCAGATAGCTCAAGGAACTTGTTCCCAAAGTTAGGCACAATCCAAACTCAAATCACGCCCAAAATAGTCCCACACCATACTATATTAAGAACACCCAATTCAAGAATAGAACAGATAAATAAACAATAACTTACGAGTTTTAAAGCAAGCATAATGACCCTAAGCTCACATTTTATTCCCAACTCAAACACAAGACTCCCCAAAGAAATCTCTCCAAACCGAGGTCACAAAGCTTCTTCTTCTCTATGAAAAGTAAGAGAAGAGAGATATAAACTCCCAACTATCACCGCCTCAGCGGACCCAAGGTCACAAGAGAGATGTCATCGGTGCAAAGAAGGGGCCATAGGAACGGTGGTTAATAAGACCCTCTAGATCCGTGAAAGAGAACTTAAGCCCGCTAAAGCAAGATCACGCTCCACAAGAGCGGGGCTCAACTGATATCACCAATCATCACTAGTGCAACTGGCACACCATTAGAGCAGCTCTATCAAAGTGAGCCAAGCTCCGCGAGAGTGGCTATATCAACAATTGTTGTATTAACAGACTTGGGATAAAATTCTAAGTCTCGAATGGACCCTCAGAGTTAATTCAGATTCCCACAAATGCAAACCGAATATGCTATCCAACCCAAAACGATATTCTAGACTCAAACAAACTATCAAAACTTCTAACAAAGTTCATTTAGATAAACAATGGGTCTCACACCCCAAGCTCTATTTTAGCTTAGAACCATAAGGTAGCTCGAAATGAGCTTGGAATTTTCGAGACTCAAACCAAAAGTCAATCTAGACTATAATTGATGTTTTGGAACTAAAAAAATCATCAAAATGCATTCTAAAATTGTTCACCTAAAGTTTTGAACGAAGTCAAATATCCAAAATTCACAAGCTCCAAAACAAAAAAACTCACATAAAAATCAAATGAACTATCCGGTGACTATCCTCTCAGTCCTAGCAAGTCATAATGACTTGGAGCAGATATAGAAAAACTCTAAACCATGAAATATATGAGAACATGGAGAAAATGACCTAGAGGATCACTACAACCTTATTTTTACGCCTCTAATTTGAACGAAGATAAAATTAGAATTCATAAAATCTAGAATTCCGCAACACATTTTGCTTCTTGTAGTGGTGTCGTAGTTAAAGTACTCTTAACTATCTCATCAATGACTTGAATTCTTTCTAAATAGTAGAATATGTAACATGTAGCAACCCCAAAACACTAGTTATGTACAGAATGTAACACCCCAGAAATATTTTGAGCTAAGACTCGAACCATCCTTCGTTGTGAGTAGGATTTTGCCGAGGAATTTAAAATTTTCTTAAGTGCTAAGGTCACTAGATGTATCACTATAACATCCCGCCTTAGAAAGAACTAGAATTAGAAAGAAACTATTTTTGGAAAGAGTAAATTTGGAAATTTTGGCAGTTATGCTGATTATGAGTTTTGGATCAATTTCAAACGATAATAACTTTCAGTACATGATGAGTTAGGTGGCTCATAAGATATCAAATGAAAGGTCTTGGAATCCTCTTTCCAACGCCACTAAGTTTGCTAATTTTTGAGCTCGTATGACGGAGATATATATGTTTGAAGTTGGACTATCCAAATAAGGAAAGTTACCCGAAAATATGAGGGGTATTTTGATCCTTTCCTTACCCAATCGAATTTAAACATTTTTAGTAAGGTTTTAGGAGTCTCAGCTGATTAGAATCAGTTTTAGTTATTCCTAAAATACGCTTAGGGTTTTTAGAGGAGTTCAAGAAGAGGAAAATAGGAGAAAAGGAAGAGCGTTCAAGATTTTTGTGATTCTTCGAGGGATTTCGCCAAGGATTTTATCCTAAGAGGTATGTAGGCTTCCATAATGTTGGGTTTTTTTTCCCACACGCCAATCATGAGTTTCTTTTACAAATTTCATCCATTAGATTGAGTATATTGATAATCTTGTTGAGTTCTTGAAGTTTTGTGCTTCGTTTTTTATAATGAAGTTCTTGTTGAGTTCTTGAGGAGAGAGTTGCGAATGACTGTTGTTCTTGATGGGTTTTTGGTGTAGAATTTGTTGTAATTAGGTTGGGTTTAAGGATCCAAAAGAGTTTGGAGGAAATCATTCGAGTTTAGACGAGGTAGGGCTGAAAAAATTGAAGAAAAATTCATCGGATTCGTTTGGAACATGGCTGGGGCGGCGAGCCCCTGTTGTGCCTGAGGGGCTGGTGTGGTGCGCCACTACTGTGCCAGGGATGTCAGGTCATTTCTGCTTCCGTTCTTCGTTCCGTATTCGATCTTTCAAAATTTGTCTTCGTTCTCTTAGTGGTTTTTACTATCCAACCTATATCCAATCATCAAGAAATCCTATATATCAAGTCATGATCCTTGAATTCATAATTCAAATTCAAGGAAGAGTCAAGAGTAGAGTTCCAGAAAGTCTTTGAGTTAAATTGTGAATCCTTCGAGATCAACTATCGATTTGAGTAAAGTTTGAGAAAGTCCCTTTGAGTCTTTTCGAGGAGTCTTGTATAATAACTTTTAAATTGTTTCAAGACTCGAGTAAGTGAGTATGAGAATGAGAAGAATGTATTCATGAGTCTACATTATCATTGAGATCTTTGAGTCAAGTCGTTCATGACCATAAATTCCACATGAACTCCATAATTTGATTATCTTTGAGAGGAGTAGTATCTTCAAGTTCTAAGTCTTGAGTATTGAGTTACTAATCATTTTGGGATTATATTCCTAATCATGGGATTATTACAAGTTACCCATGAAGGTCCTTGAGTTGAGTAGTTCATGCCCATAATTTCGCATGAACCCTATGAGTCGAACAGTCTTGAGATGAGAAGTATCATTAATTCTTGAGTTAAGTAGTTCATGCCCATAATTCTGCATGAACCTTCTGAGTCGAGCATTCTTGAGATGAGTAGTATCATTGACTCCTTGAGTTCTGGAGTTGTTGAGTTTCAAGTATTGAGTTCTATGCATGGTTATTGGAAACCTTGAATTAAGTCGTTCACGTCCATAATTCGGTATAAACCCTATTTTAAGAAGTCTTTTTACAAATTATTTTAAAACTTGTTTTAAAGACTTGAGCACTGATGTCACGCCCCAAACTCAAGGGGAGCAACTGGCTCCTAATGCCAGAACATAGGCCCGAGCCAACCCTGCTGAACCATTTGCTACTAGCGCATGGCAGCCACACGCAATCAAGAAAAAAACAAGACTATTTCGGCTTAAAAGTAAGCCATCGGCCGGCAAGGCCCCTGTTAACAGATCTGTAAAAGTGACAGCTACTCCCAAGAGTTCATATAAAGAAATAGCCAACTAGCACAGAAGTCCTGATTGGGCCATCGAGGCCACCATGGTCTCTTTACAGAAACTGAAAGCTGGTATATATCAAGACAATACACCAAACAGCTAACAAGCTTCAGCAAACCAACAAACTAGGTCAGCATGGCCATAACGTAGCTATACACCCGACACACTAGTCTGCAATCCTCTAAGAGTAGTAAAGATTGGTGGGACAGGGCCCCAGCCTACCTATAAAAATATATACAACAAAAGCTAACAAACCTCCCAACTTTGGCAGCTCTAGAGGAAAGGGGCTAGCCAACCGGATATATGGCAATCCTACTGCTGAGGAGGTCTACTTGGTCGTCTGTCGGGACCTGCAGGCATGAATACAGTACCCCCAGGCAATGGTGCATCAGTACGAAATAATGTACCGAGTATGAAAGACAATAGACTATGAGCAAGTATCCTAATATACTGGAAATAATCTAATAGATAAATCAAGGATAAGATAAGTGTACTGACCTGCTCCTAAATCTAAACATATAAAAAATAATAACACAACAACCTAACCAAGCCCCTATTAGCTCGACAAGTACAAACAACACACAAGACCACCTACCTAGGCCTCCACAACCCCAGAAAGTGCCAATCAGACTATATACCCCTATTGGTAGTCCCCTAGCCCCGTAGGCAGTCACATAGACCTCTTAGGCAATAATATAGCCCCGTAGGCAGCACATAGCTCTCTTAGGCATCAATATAGCTTATAGACAACTCATAGCCCTCTTAAGCAACAACATGGTCCTATAGGAAGAACATAGCCCTTCTAGGCATCAATATAGCCCCATAGGCAGAACATAGCCCTTCTAGGCATCAATATAGCCCCGTAGGTAGAACATAGCCCTTCTAGGCATAAATCACATTTCTACAGCTAACCACAATAGCCCCAAGGGCAACAACAACAACCCAATAGGCTAAACACAAGCAATTTAGGGATAAGAAACCTATACGAATAGCCTCTAAGTCGTGTCCAACATAGGGACGCTACTAACTGAATAAGAATTCCAATAAGGGAGGATTATATCAAATCGAGCAGCCAACAATCAATAATAATGGCTACGAGTATAACAAGGATAACAACCCAATTACATTGCTCCTAAGCTTTAAGGAAACATGTCGTAAAAAGGGAATAGCCTTAACATACCTTTTTCACTGAATTCACTTGGCCTAACGAATTTTACTCACAACTTGCTTGATACTACAACAAGGCAGGACCATAATCAACACACAAGAATAGAGGATAGCACGATAATTCGATAAAATATATGTATTTCCATCGCAAATTACTGTTTGCGGCTTATTAAAGCTAGAATCGATGAAAGAAAGGTCTTACCTTGATATTAAGTTCGTAAGACACCTCAAAACCTTAAAATATGCCCAAACCCTTGCTGTCCCAACACCAAAATATGATATGCTACAAAATCGATAAAACAAATTATACCTTGTTGACGAGCTCAACGCGTAGAACAACTTTCGTCAAGAACTTAAGTCGAGAAAATCTATAATTTGGTTGATCCTAGAAGTGGGTTTTCTAAATTTTCTGGTTCCTCACTGAAAAAATGAAGAAAAGTTGAAGAAGATGATATATATAAAATTCCACCGACCTAAGGGACCCACCTCACGTGCCTGCTTGCGCAGTCTCGTGAAAATGTGAATATCTCCTTATTCTAAAGTTGTATGAACGAACGGTTTGATGCGTTGGAAACTAGACTCGTAGACCTTCGATTTGATGGGTCGTGGGACCCATAAATCTTTATAGATTGGGAGAAAACCTCAGATACATTTGACCCAAATTTCAGAGAAATCTTTAAAAGGGAACTTACGATAACTTTCACCAACTTTTATTTTGCGACTTACCTAACTTAAAAACTTGAGATACAACCCTTGAACACTCAAAATATGACATACCACATCATTCTTAATTTATTACTCACCCTCTTTGTCTTTCCATGAAGGTACAAGTTAATTTAGACGTTTCGAGAAGTTGAGGTGTTACATTCTTCCCCTCTTAGAAACATTCGTCCTCAAATGAAAAATCTGAGTCACGCGGTTAAGTCCTTAGGAGTTGCCAAAATTTAGGTAGAGTATCCTTTGTAAATGTGACTATCCAAGAACCTGAAACGCAGAAATTCTAACCTAGGCATCTCACAGGATGACATAAATAACTAAGCAATATAGCTCCGCAATAACAGTGCGAACAAAAATACAAGGACAACAACCATAATAATAAGCAATAATATAAAAATCAGATATCTTACCTCACTGCACTAATATAAACTGATATGACATCACCCTGGGGTATGAAACAAGTAAGGATATTTGGACCTCATGCCATCCTTAGCTTCCCATGCCACCTCTTCTTTATTCTTATTTCTCTACAATACTTTAACTGAAGCCACCTCTTTGGTTCTCAATTTACGGACCTGTCGATCTAATATGACAACTGGAGTTTCCTCGTAGGACAAATCCTCTGTGATCTGAACATCCTTAATTGGGACAACCCGAGAAGGGTCTATGACTTGACGTATCCGGGCGGTTAATCCAATACTAAGCATCCACGGTCGTTCAATAGTAATATAACCCAACTAGTGAGTTGGGGTCGAGTCCCAAGGGAGCGGTTTGTAATTGAGAATCAATAGAAAAGCAAAAATGTGTTCAAGTTAATTATAGCTATAGACATTTACGAAGAAAAACATGATAAATTAAACAGTGACACAAGTGTCAATTATAAAAGGGGTTTTTTAAGCAATTATCAACTAAAATGACAACTAAAATGCAAATGCAAATATGGAGACGGGATTCTTGGGATGTGATAGCAATATGGGCTAAAATACACAACCGGGTAAATGTTATTGATAGTAACTCGCTGCAAATTGGTAACTAGGCTAGACTTTAGAGGGGGTAAATTTTCTCTCGAACAACTTACCTCGAATCAAATCGGTTCCTCTCGAACACCGATAAGCGGCAATGAAGTACAACTTTCGCTTTAGTCCATTCACTCTCTCGAGCTGAATGTGTAGGAGAGGGTTTAGGATTCACTCTCTCGAGCTGAACCCATGACAACCCAATAACCACAGACTATTGATTCAGTAGTTTTGGTTTAAAACTTCTCTCTCGAGCAACTAAAAAACACGAAGATAAAATTATATTTGCAACTACAACCCTATTTAATTCAAACACAACTACTGAACGAAATCACCTCTAAACAGCAAATAAACAATCAATTAGCAATATCCAACAGTAAATTCTACCCATATTCACAAAATCACAGCCCAAGAATTGGGGGTTTTGCTAGACATAGTAAAGAGATAGAAATCGAAACCAAAAAGTGTTTCCATCAAATGGGTATGATAAATATTGTCTTTACACACGTCAAGGATGAAGAATCTTCAATACACACTTCCAATTGCTTAGAAAATGGAAATCTTCAACTCTTCAAAGCTAAGGAAAATTGTCTCCAAAAACTAAGTTCTAAAAAAGAGTAATTCTAAAAATTGGTTTCTTAAATGTAAAACTTGATGCTAAACTAAAAATTCAAACATGTATTTATAGTTGTCAAAAAGTGTGTTGTGAAGGATCACTCGGCGAAGTTAGTCGGGATCGCCGATCCACTCGGCGATCCGCTCTTTGGACTGGTTCATCTCCTTTCTGCATTGTCCTTCAGCAACTTCAAGTTCTGTTACTTTGGGCCATATGACACTGCCTTGCGGAGCTGTTCGGCAACTCGCCGACTGCTCCTTTCTATCGCCTATTTGATTTTGTCCTTCCGGGCTTGGCACACTGGAACATTGGGCGAGACCAAGGACATTTGGCTACTCGCCCAATGGTTTAGGCGATCCTCAGGCCTTCTTTTCTTCGTTCTTTCAGCTGCCTTGTTCCTTTTTGCTCCATAGTGTCCATGCTTTGTTCCTAAGTTCAAATACTTGAAATTCAAGGATTTACATCAGTTATTGAGACAAAATTTGCATTTGAGGACACTAAATCCATTAAAATCAAGCCCTAAAAGAGTCCAAATTGTGGACTCATCAACACCCCTAACTTAAACTTTTGCTTGTCCTCAAGTAAAACTCAAGTTCATCAGTTCAAAAAGGATGTCTCAAACAGTGCTACACAAGACTCAATCATGAATGAACACAAAAAATCTCAACTTACTCATGCAAGAATCAATTGTGCACTCAAAGTTTCAAGTTGTGACTCACCATAATCAAAGAATCTCAAGCTCACTATACTTGCTTCAAATGCAAGTTCAAGCTCAACAAAGGTATTTAAATGCCCTCACAAAACGAATAATTCCATATTCACTCAAAGGTTCAATCATTTAAAGTTTCGGAATCAAGATCAACACTCACACTTACAAAGATAAACACAATGAATGATTTCACCCATAGGTTTGCCCTTATTTCCAATCGACTTTTGCTTCAGCTTATTCAAGATCAAAAAGGTCTTTTTCAAGGCTTGTAATGGGGCTGAGTGTAATGGTATGGTCATTTAGGCTTATAGGCTGAAAATCCTCATGAAATGTGATGTGAACAACACCATCTTTCCTTCTCTTTATCAATTTCATTCAAGCTCAAAAGTCACCTCTTATTCATCTTCCATGAGTCATTGGAAACCCCATTTTCTTTGTGTTTCCACAACTTTATTTTCACGACTTTTTCTTTCCTTTTCTTTTTCAATATTTTCTTCTTTTTCTCTCCTTCTTTTTTTATATGGAGGGGTTCCATTTTTCTCAAAACATGGGCATAAGAGACTCATTTGCATTTACTTGATTTGCCTTCTCTTTTCACCACACCCCCAACTTAGGCTTTTGGCCTAAGTTGGTTATTCAAACAACCACACATCATGAGGATTATGGGTAATGGATTAAGAAAAGTTATGTTTTGTATCAAGTTTCTTTCAAGAAAAGGTTAAGACTCAAATGGTTTCAAAAGAGGTTCACACACTCACAAGGTAGGCCACAAAAGAGGTATATGTCAAATTGGTTCACACTTTAAAGTTGCTTAACATCATTTCAAGAGATTGCATCACTTAGTCAACCGGACCAACGGGGCAAATTGTAGGTGTCATCACACATGGTTCATGGCAAGCTCATCAGTCATCATACAAGACATTGACACCAATGTCAAACAAGACTTCATACTTCCGCTATTGTGCAATGTTCATCACAAGGAACTCAATTTGATACTTGGCTAGTCACAACGAGATGCAAATAACTCACATATTGTCTATGCAACTTCAATTGGCCTCGTCGTAGCCGCACATTCATTTATGTTCGATTATGAGCACTATTCAAGTCATCGATATTGATAAAAATCAGTACTCAAATTTGCAAGAAACAACCACATTCAACACATACAAAAGGTGGCAAAAATTTCTCAAAAGGGTTAAAAATCATTTACAATTAAAAGCAAGGAGCCATAAGCTCAAACCTTCCACAAAAAGTAGTGCATAACACGAATTATAGATTTCAACCCAAATATATAAACAAAACGGAGTCACAAAAGATGGGCCTCACCCCACCACAAATAAAAACATTTGTCCTCAAATGCAAATAAAAACATCCACAAGTCGAAATAAAGTAAAGCAGAGATGGAGGTAAAGAGAGGGTCATGTCTACACAGTCGCTCCATCTGTTTGGACATCAGTGCTAGATGCATCACTCTGAGTTTGAGCATCAGTGCTCAGGGTCACCTCGGGAGGAACGATAGTGCTAGATCCACTAGGGGGCTGTCACGTGCGAGTCCTCTAGAAAGACATGCACAACTGCACAGAATCCTTGGGCCTATGAAAGAACATTAGGATCTCTGATAGTGGTCTCCCTGTTAGAAGTGGACCTCTTGCCCTTGCCTTTCCCACCCGTTGTGGGAAGTTTCGTAGCTTTGCCTCTGGATATAGTTGTATCCTCATTTATCGTAATCCCCTTAGTCTTCTTTTAGGCTGGTATTTTCGTTCAATTGCTTTTGATCTAGTCATGTCTGCACAACCTCAAGGAGAAATTAGGAAATATCCAAACAAATGCACAGAAAATTAGGTGCAGACAGACTCGCCGAAACAGTTGGCTGGTCGCCGAATTGCTTCAGCGAACTGGGTTATCCCGCCGAAAGTTACAGTGTAAGAAGGGTTCAAAGGTGCAGACAAATGGCGATCAAGAAGTCTTTCGGCGGGTTGCCGAGTTCCTTCAGCGACCTTAGGCTTCTAGCCGAAAGTTAAAGACTCCAACAACACATTTAGCATGAAATCAAAGGCGAGATGGGGACTCTAGGCGAATCGTCGAGTGGTTCAGCGAGCTCGACCCAGCTCGCCATATGACCCAACGTGCCTACTTTCATCCCAACTTTTCAAATTCAACCCCGCAACCCCCAAAAACAAATTTAACGGATGCTCTAGTGAAATTAAAGTACACCCCACGACACCCAAGCATAAACCTATGCCAGTTTCTTCATTTTAGCACAAGACTACAAGATTTCGACAATCAAAACATTACGAGTAAGATTATCAAATTAAATCAGGCATTCAAACATACGAATTCTATCAAATAGGCCCACCACACGACACACGATAAGATCATTGCAAATGAGTACAATTTCGACAAAAATAATCTCGGGGTTCGGAAAACCAACCTTTGATGTCGATTAATAAAGATTGAAATGCTAGGCGGCAAAGTAATCCACAATCCGAGCACCAATCAACAACTTAAATACTCTAAAAATGCAAGAAAAATAGAAATTAGAGTGCTGGTGTGAGTTCGGGAAGATAAAAAGTGAGGGAAAGTGAATGAATTTGAAACTTTTAAACCTTTGGCCTGAAAGACCATCCAGTTCACGCCTATTCGGCGACATTAGTCGTGCTTGTCGAGCTACTTGGCGACACGCTGAGTAGTCATTCACTTCACCAAATTTTACAGGACCTCTAGTTATTGTGGGGGTCCAAACGTTGGTGTTCATCGGGGTCGCTAACATTGTCGGCGATTCACCAATAATTTCCTGGGCTCGTCGAGTTTTACAGAATCCAATGTAAAATTTTCTTGAGTCTGACGGCGGTTTGGGTCGGGGTCGCCGACCTCTTCGGCGATTCACTGAATGGACCTGGTGCTCGCCAACCTGCACTTTTCGAACACTTTCCACACTTCCACCTACACAATCAACACACCATTATTTTATCAAAGAAAAATAATGAAATAAGGGATCTTGGGTTGCCTCCCAAGCAACGCCTTAGTTAACGTCGCGACACGACGCAAGTCCACCTTCAAACCTCATTTTCGGGGTCAACCATAGTATCACTAGGCACCCCCTCTTTATGTTGTAAGTAGAGACATGACATCATTTGGTTTATCTGGGCATCTTGTAGCTGAATAATCATGGAATGGGAGGTCGTCATCTGATTCAGCATTTCGACATTCTCTTTTATCTCATTCAACACTCTATCTTGTTCCTCGTTTTTTATAAAATGAGTGAGAGGACCTCTCCATTTTGTCCACCCTCCTACTGCTTCAACTTTTTACACTTGTGAGGGGGAAGGTACTTACTCTTCTTTTTAGACCTCGCTTCCAACTTCATTACCTTTTTGGACAGATCATCCAGCTGAATCATCAATGCGGCCCATTCTTGGTCCTTTTCTGTTTCCTTGTTGGCTTTAACCATGCCATCAAGGAGTTGGGCTACTAATCCATATGGTTGTCGTATCAAACAGCCTGCAAAAAGTTGATCAACAACGCTTCTGTTTTCGGGACCAAGACCTCTATAGAAGTATTCCAGCATCAATTTGTATAGCATTCCATGATTCGGGCACTGTTGTAGCAATGCCTTAAATCTCAGCCACATATCATGGATGGTCTCACAATCTAATTGCTGGAATGTTAAGAGGTTATCCCTAAAATTCAATAACCTCAACAGGGGGTGATCTATTTGGTTAACATTTCCACCCTTTACACTCATTTTTCCTGTTTCAACACATAAACAAGCTAAACAAAACTACAAATTAGGTAAGTAGAATTAACACTAACAAGAACAAAATCCAACTTAACTTAAAATTCTCCATTAGCACCATTCCCCAACAGCGGCGCCATTTTTACTTGACGTATCCGGGGGCTTCATCCAATACTAAGCATCCACGGTCGTTTAATAGTAATATAACCCAACTAGTGGGTTGGGGTCAAGTCCCAAGAGAGCGGTTTGTAATTGAGAATCAATAGAAAAACAAAATGTGTTCAAGTTATTATAGCTATAGACATTTACGAAGAAAAACATGATAAATTAAAGGGTGACACAAGTGTCAATTATAAAAAGGGTTTTTGTAAGCAATTATCAACTAAAATGACAACTAAAATGAAAATGCAAATATGGAGACAGGATTCTTGGGATGTGATAGGAATATGGGCTAAAATACACAACCAGGTAAATGATATTGATAGTAACTAGCTGCAAATTGGTAACTAGGCTAGACTTTAGTGGGGGTAAATTTTCTCTCGAATAATTTACCTCGAATCAAATCGGTTTCTCTCGAACACCGATAAGCGACAATAAAATATAGCCTTCACCTTAGTCCATTCACTCTCTCGAGTTGAATGTGTTTGAGAGGGCTTAGGATTCACTCTCTCGAGTTGAACCCACGACAACCCAATAACCACAAACTATCGATTCAGTAATTTTGTTTTTAAAACTTCACTCTCGAGCAAGTCAAAAACATGAAGATAAAATTGCATTTGCAACTGTAATCCCATTTAATTCAAACACAACTACTGAAAGAAATCTCCTCTAAAGAGCGAATAAACAATCAATTAGCAATACCCTGCAGTAAATTCAACCCATATTAACAAAATCACACCCCAAGAATTAGGGTCTTAGCTAGACATAGTAAAGAGATAGAAATCGATACTTACAAGAGTTTCCACCAAATGGGTACGATAAATATTGTCTTTACACACGTCAAGGATGAAGAATCTTCAATACCCACTTCTAATTGCTTAGAAAATGGAAATCTTCAACTCTTTAAAGCTAAGGAAAATTGTCTCCAAAAACTAAGTTCCAAAACTGAGAAATTCTAAAAATTGGTTTCTGAAATGTAAAACTTGATGCTAAACTAAAAATTCAAATAGGTATTTATAGTTGTCAAAAGGTGTGTTGTGAAGGATCACTCGGCCCAGTTAGTCTGGATCATCGATCCACTCGGCGATCCGCTCTTTGGACTGGTTCATCGCCTTTTTGCATTGTCCTTCAGCAACTTGAAGTTTTGTAACTTTGGGCGATATGGCACTGCCTCGTGGAACCGATCAGCGACTCACCGACTGCTCCTTTCTATCGCTTATTTGATTTTGTCCTTCAGGGCTTGGCACACTGGAATATTGGGCGAGACCAAGTCCATTCGGCGACTCACCCAATGGTTTAGGCGATCCTCATGCCTTCTTTTCTTCGTTCTTTCAGCTGCCTTGTTCCTTTTTGCTCCATAGTGTCCATGCTTTGTCCCTAAGTTCAAATACCTGAAATTCAAGGATTTACATCAGTTATTGAGACAAAATATACATTTAAGGACACTAAATCCATTAAAATCAAAACCTAAAAGAGTCCAAATCGTGGACTCATCAGTCTCATACGCACTTTCGTAGGATCGATACATGGAAAACTAGATGAACAGATTCTAGCCCCGAAGACAATTATAACTCATAAGCTACTCTTCTTACCCTTCGAAGGATTCGGTATGGCCTAATGAATGTTGGACTAATCTTGACTTTTTTGCCAAATCTCATAACACCCTTCATAGGTGAGACTTTTAAGAATACCTCGTCATCGACACAAAACTCTAAGTCCCTTTGTCGCACATCTAACTATGACTTCTGTCGACTTTGAGCTGTTAGCAACCTCTCCCCAATGAGCTTAAGCTGCTCCATTGTCTGTTGTACTAAGTCGGGTCCAATCAACCCTGAATCACCTACCTCAAACCATCCAATAGGGGATCTACATTTTCGACCATAAAAAGCCTCATAAGGTGCTATCCCGATACTTGAATGATAACTATTATTGTATACGAACACAATAAGAGGCAAGTGGTCATCCCAACCTCCCTTGAAGTCTAGCGCGTACGCCCGTAACATATCCTTGAGTGTCAAAATTGTGCGCTCAGCCGGGCCATCTGTTTGAGGTGAAAGGCTGTACTAAGATTAACTTGTGTCCCCAGTATTTTCTGGAAGGACTTCCAGAAGTTAGCGATAAATTGTGCTCCTCTATTAGAGATAATAGATATTGGGACACCATGCAGCCTAACAATCTCTCTAATATAGAGCCCTGCATAGCCTTTGGTTGTAAAAGTAACCCTGACTGGTAAGAGGTGGGCTGATTTTGTTAGTCTATCAATAATTACCTAAATAGAGTCAAACTTATGATACAATCAAGGTAACCTTGTAATAAAATTCATATTAATTGCTTCCCACTTCCACAAAGGAATGGCTATCTTCTGGACTAGCCCAACGGGCTTTTGGTGTTCAACCTTCACCTATTGGCAATTAGGACACTATGCCATAAACTCAGCACGTCTTTCTTCATCATGTGCCACCAATAGATCTCCTTAATATCATGGAACATCTTTGTCGAACTAAGGTGAATAGAATAAAGGGAATGATGTGCCTCTTCCATAATCTGATGTCGAAGCCCTGCAATATCCGAAACACACAATCGACCGCTATATCTGAGGACTCCATCTCCTGCTATATAAAATGCTAAAGACTGTTGATTCTAAGCCTTGGCTTTGAGTTGCTCTAAGCTAGGATCCTCATGTTGCCGTGCTTTTATCTCCACAACTAGAGATGTTATGGTTGTGTCCTGAATTGTGACCCCACTATCTTCTGCCTCTTACAATCTGACTCCGAAGCTAGCTGATTGATGAAGCTCTCGCGCTAGCTCTCGCTTCTCCAAACCTAAATGGGATAAACTACCCATAGATCTTCGACTGAGGGCATCGGCTAACACATTCGCCTTCCCTGGATGATATAAAATATCCACGTCATAGTCTTTCAGTAACTCAAGCCATCGACACTATTGTATTTTAACTCCTTCTATCTAAAGAGATATTGAAGGCTTTTATGATCTGTGAAGATGTTAACATGAATGCCATACAAATAGTGTCTCCAGATCTTTAGCGCATGCACAATTGCAGCCAACTCTAAATAGTGGGTCAGATAGTTCTTCTCATGCTTCCTCAACTACCTTGAAGCATATGTGATAACCTTACCATGTTGCATTAGAACATATCCCAACCCAACACCAGAAGCATCACAGTACACCGCATAACCCTATGAACCCTCTAGCAATGCTAGAACTAGTGCTGATGTCAACCTGTCTTTCAGCTCCTGGAAACTATGCTCGCAAGCCTGAGTCTAATGGAACTTAACTGTTTTTTGAATCAGCTTCGTTAATGGTTCTAAAAGTGAAGAAAAACCCTCTACAAACCTTCTGTAGTACCCAGATAACCCTAAGAAACTACGAACCTCAGTCGGAGTCATGGGTCTTGGCCAAGTCTTTACGACCTCAATCTTTTGTGTATCAACTGTAATGTCTGTATCTGATACAATATGGCCCAAGAAAGCTATAGAGTCCAACCAGAACTCACACTTAGAAAACTTTGCATAAAGTTCTCGGTCTCGAAGAACCTAAAGGACTGCTCGCAGATGCTCTGCATGCTCAGATTTTGAACATGAATACACCAAAATATGATCAATAAATACAATCACAAACAAGTCTAAATACGGCCTGAATATACTATTCATCATGTCCATGAACACTATTGGGGTATTACTTAACCCAAAAGACATTACCAAGAACTCAAAGTGTCCTTATATAGTTCTAAAAGTTGTCTTTGGAACGTCTTTCTCCCGAGCTCGTACCTGGTGGTACCCTGATCTTAAATTAATTTGTGAGAAACAATTAGCACCTTGTAACTGATCAAACAAGTCATCGATCCTCGAAAAGGGATACTTATTCTTTATAGTCGCCTTATTCAGTTGTCGGTAATCGATACACATTCTCAGTGAGCCATCTTTGTTCCTCACGAATAACATTAGCGCACCCCATGGTGAAGCAGTAGGCCTGATAAGGCCTTTATCCAGTAAGTCTTTGAGCTGATCCTTCAACTCCTTTAACTCAGTATGAGCCATTCTATAAGGAGGGATAAATATGGGTTGTGTACCTGGTAGCATATCGATAGCAAAATCAATTTCCCGCTCTAGAGGGATACCAGGAAGCTCGTCTGGAAATACATCTAGAAATCCATTAACTACCGAAATAGACTAAAGTGTCAGTGGTTCTGCATCTATATCAGGAATGCGAACAAGATGATAAATACAACCCTTAGTAATCATCCTCCTAGTCTTAAGATGGGAAATAAACCTACCTTTCGGCGTTGATGTATCGTCTTTCCATTCCCGAACTGCAAAGTGGAATCTAACAATCTTTGTTGGACACTCAATATTAGCATAACAAGACGCTAACCAGTCCATACCCATAATGATGTCAAAATCGACCATCTCTTACTCTACCAGATCTACAGAGGTCCGACGGTCGATAATTTATGTCGTGCAACCTCGATAGACTCTCCTGGAAATAATAGACTCACCAACTGGTGTAGATACAATAAAGGGTCGATCTAGTGACTCTGCTACTATACATAACTTCCCTGCAATAAATGGAGTAACATAAGACAGAGTAGATCCAGGATTTATCAAAGAATAAACACAATGGGAGCAAATAATAAATGCACATGTCATAACATATGGTGATGATTCTGAGTCCTGTCGGCCGGCTAGTGAATATGTATGATTCTGGCCACTACCAGAACTAGATGTTCCCTCTTTACCTCCGTCTCTACCTCTACCTACTGAAGTGTGGGGTCCACACCCTGTAGACTAAGCTGATGAGGAGGAACCTACTATTGACTTGGTTGACTGACCTATACAACCCTGACCTATAGTTGGACAATTTCTCCACTCATGCCCATCCTGTCCACAAGAATAACAACCTGTGGAACCCTGCCTACACCTCCTGAAATGAATCCTACCGCAAGTAGTGCAACGCGGTGGGGCTGTCATAGCTTGGCCTGAACCCATTTGTTGCTGAGAGCCTGATGCTCGCGAACCCTCACCTAGGCCTGACTGTCCCTGACGATCAAATCTACTACCCTGGAATTGTTGTGGTGGAGGTCTAGGTGGCCTAATAGAATATCGGGGTCTGGGACCACCCTGAAAATATCTCTGTGAACCAGCGGGCCTAGCCCTCTTCTGTCTCTCTCTCTCGACCCTCTCACTCATATACTATAGATGTCGATGATTCTCTATGCCTTGTGCAAAGGCCTGAATTCGAGAGATATCCATATTATCATTTAGTGCAGCGGTAGAACAAACGTTGATATTGTCTGAGTCTAGCCCTCCCACAAATCTACGCACCCTGTCATGCATCGTATCAACAAATTCTGGTGCATATCTAGCCAATGAATCAAATCTCAGCCCGTACTCTCAGACACTCATGCTGCCCTGTCGGAGGTTCAGAAACTTGTCCACCCAGCCATCCTTAATCTCTTGAGGTAAATAGTGATCTATGAAAGCTTCTGTAAATCTATCCCAAGTGTGTAGAAATGCATATTTTCCCCTAGATCTCTCCCAACTTTCGTACCTCAATACTGCAACATCACGTAATCGAAATGCTGCTAACTCAACTAACTCAGTCGTTGAGTTATGCATGACTCTAAAGATCTTATAAAGCTGATCAACAAAGTGTTGAAGGTCCTCTCTGCGATCTGTCCCTGTAAACTGTGGAGGATTCATAGCAAGAAATTCACGAACTCTCGAACTTCCGTGCCCTTCAGAAGGTTTGACAACATCTGGCGCAACTGGCTGACGATGTACAGCTACTAACTATGCTAACATACATACTACACTTTTGAATTCCTGATCAGATGGAATATGAGGTACTAGAGGTGGTACTGTTGGTGGAGCCGGAAGTCTTGTAGCCTTCGGAGGCTCCTAAAGTGGCGGAGAAGCTATAGGGGGTTGAGAAGATGTCTCCCCCTGGGTCTCATAATGGGCTAACTCCACTCGTGTTACCTATCAGGTACCCTCGCTTGCAGTTGTATCTAGCCCCTGGTTAGTTGTGGTCTGTCTGGTGTCAGCCATCTCTATCTGCATACAAATATCAATTATAAGCCAGAAACCTCAACCCTTAAGAAACCGCTCTATAGCACGAGGTAAGCAAAATAAAGATAGTCATTCTAACATGCCCGGTAGCTTCTTACTTATCGAATGTGGTGCACAACACATTTATAAACAAGACTCTACTAGACACGGCTTGCAGACTCCCTAGGATACGACGTTGATCTAATACCAAGTTTGTCATGACCTAAACTCAAGGGGAGCAACTGGCTCCAAATGCCAGAACTCAGGCCAGAGCCGACCCTACAAAACCAGTTGCTACTAGCGCATGACAGCCATACGCAATCAAGAAAACAAACAAGTATATTTCGGCTTAAAAGTAAGCACTCGGCCGGCAAGGCCCCTGTCAACAGATCTATAAAAGAGACAGCTACTCCCAAGAGTTCATATAAAGATATTGCCAACTATCACATAAGTCCTTATTGGGTTATCGAGGCCACCATGATCACTATACAGAAACTGAAAGCAGGTATATATCAAGACAATACACCAAACAGCTAACAAGCTTCAGCAAACCAACAAACTAGGCCAGCATGGCCATAACGTAGCTATGCACCCCACACACTAGTTTGCAAGACTATAAGAGTAGTAAAGACTGGCGGGACAAGTCCCCAGCCTACCTATAAAAATATATACAACAAAAGCTAACAAATCTCCTAACTTTGGCAGCTCCGGAGAAAAGGGGCTAGCCAACCAGATATATGTCAATCCTACTACTGAGGATGTCTACTGGCTCGTCTGTCGGGACCTTCAGGAAAGAATGCAGTAACCCTAGGGAATGGGGCATCAGTATGAAATAATGCACCGAGTATGAAAGGTAATATACTATAAGCAGGTATCCTAATATACTGGAAATAATCCGATAAATAAATCAAGGATAAGATAAGTGTACTAACATGCTCCTAAATCTAAACATATAAAAAATAATAACACAATCACCTAACCAAGCCCCATAAGCTCGGCAGGTCAAACAGTACACAAAACCACCTACCCAGGCCCCCATAAGCCTAGAAGGTGCCAATCAGACTATATACCACTATCGGTGGTCCCCTAGCCCCGTAGGTAGTCACATAGCTTACTTAGGCAATAATACCCGTAGGCATCACATATCTCTCTTAGGCATCAATATATCTTATAGACAACTTATAGCCCTCTTAGGCAACAACATGGCCCTGTAGGCAGAACATAGCCCTTCTAGGCATCAATATAGCCCTGTAGGCAGAACATAGCCCTTCTAGGCATCATTATAACCCCGTAGGCAGAACATAGTCCTTCTAGGCATCAATATAACCCCGTAGGTAGAACATAGCCCTTCTAGGCATAAATCACATTCCTACATCTAACCACAATAGCCCCAAGGGCAACAATAACAACCCAATAGGCTAAAAGCGAGTAATTTAGCTATAAGCAACCTATACAAATAGCCTCTAAGTCGGGTCCAACATAGGGATGCTACTAACTAAATAAGAATCCCCACAAGGGATGATTATATCAACTCGAGCAGCCAACAATCAACAATAATGGCTACAAGTATAACAAGGATAACAGCCCAATTACATTGCTCCTAAGCTTTAAGGAAACATGCCGTAAAAAGGGAATAGTCTTATCATACCTTTTTCGAGGAATTCACGTGGCCTAACGAATTTTACTCACAGCCCCCTCGATACTACAACAAGGCAGGATCATAATCAACATACAAGAATAGAGGATACCACGATAATCTGATAAAGGATATGTATTTATGTCGCAAATTGCTATTTGCGGCTTATTAAAGCTATAATTGATGAAAGAAAGGTCTTACCTTGATCTTAAGTTCGTAAGACACCTCAAAACCTTAAAATATGCCCAAACCCTTTCTGTCCCAACACCAAAATATGATATGCTACAAAATCGATAAAACAAATTATACCATGTTGACGAGCTCAACACGTAGAACAACTTTGTCAAGAACTTAAGTCGAGAAAATCTATAATTTGGTTGATCCTAGAAGTGGATTTTCTATATTTTCTGGTTCCTCATTGAAAAAAATGAAGAAAACGTCGAAGAAGATGATATATATAAAGTTCCACCGACCTAGGGGACCCACCTCACGTGCATGCTTGCGCAATCTCGCAAAAATGCTAATATCTCCCTATTCTGAAGTCATATGAACAAACGGTTTGGTGCGTTGGAAACTAGACTCGTTGGCCTTCGATTTGATGGGTCGTGGGACCCATAAATCTTTATAGATTGGGAGAAAACCTCTGATACATTTAACCCAAATTTCAGAGAAATCTTTAAAAAGGAACTTACGATAGCTTTCGCCAACTTTTATTTTGCGACTTACCTAACTTCAAAACTTGAGATACATCCCTTGAACACTTAAAATATGACATACCACATCATTCTTAATTTATTACTCACCCTCTTGTCTTTCCACGGAGGTACAAGTTAATTTAGATGTTTCGAAAAGTCGGGGTGTTATAACTGAATTGAGGAAGGGTAATGATGAGTTCATTTTCTTTAAAATGATATATGGAAACTAAGTATTCCCAAGAGTAAATGTTTTTACATTTAAGATGAGAGAAAACTGAGATTTCCAAAAGAGTTTTAAGCAGTTTGAGTACCATCTCTTTTTAGAGAAAGATTTTTGAATAACAATCTCAAAACACAGAAAGAGTTATGTTTTTTTTAAAAACATATGAGCTAGTATATTTTGGGAGCAATATTGAGCACCGATATGGGGGAGAGTTTATAAAACTCACAACCCTTAAAAACCATATAGCCAACGTAGGTTTAGGGTCGTACTTTTTAGATGATTCCTTATTACTTTTTAGCATAGACTAGTGGATTCACTTACTAGTATGTTCTATACCCTGGCAAAGTATAGGACAGTTCTGGCAGTGTGGGCTGGACATTGTATTATCACATAACTCATAGTGATGGTTGTCGGTTAGAGAATGTCCAACAAAGCTATATTGTATTTTTATATACAAACTGAGTTATTATTGTATTCTTCAATACATTGAGTTGCTATCTGCTGTTTTAAAAGCTTTCCATATATTGCATCTTTTATTGTTGTTTTATCCAGAGTTGAGTTGAGTATTGTTGAGTTGAGCCTTATTTCTCTGAGTTGATTATCCTATTATTGAGTTTAGCCTTATTTTCTCTGAGTTGAGTTGAACTATGTTTCTTTGAGTTGAGTTGAGTTGAGTAAGTTGAGAAGAGGTAAGTATGTTTCTTTTTCATCAGTTCAAGCTTATGTTTATGCTTCAGAATTCCCCTTATATGCTCGTACATTCCATGTACTGACACCATTTAGCTTGCATCGTCTTATGATGCAGATACAAGTATTTAGGGTCATCAACAGAAGCTTCGTTGATACCGCTTGCAGTTCGAGTTAGCTATGGTGAGCCTCCTTGATTCTGGAGGATTCTATTTACTTTTCAATTTTGTCAGGATGTCGTGGGTCTTGTCCCGACTTCTATCCTTGTCATTTAGAGGCTTTATAGATAGACAATAGAGTTTGAGAAGTCTGTTCATTTATTTTGTTAAATATTTTAAAGAATTGAGTTGCCTATTTTGGATAGTTGAATATTCTATTATATTCAGAGTTAAGCATTTGAGTTAAAGCTTTGTATCTGAATTCTATAATTTTATCTAGTTTTAACCTTTGTATGCTTGACTTAGTTTTTCGCTTGTAGTCAGTCATGATGAGGGTTCGCTTGGGGACCAGAAATAGTTTTCGAGTGCCGACCACGTCTAAGGTGTAGGCCCGGGTCATGACACAGAAGTAATTGGAAATTACACTTAAAATTAACAAAAGATGTAACACCCTGTATCCTAGATAGACCATATTGCAAAAATCAGAAGTTGTAGGTGCCACCGACGGGCATCACCCATAGACCGTAGCGTGTCCCATGGATCGTAGGTGGTGGTTCGAGGTTGGCCACCTGCAGCCCTCTCTAAAAAGTTCAGGAAATTTGGCTAAAGGTCAACCTACACCAAGACCTACGAACTGTAGGTCAGACCACGGTCTGTGGTCCAGGGCCGTAGGTCAAACCTCCAGTCTTCAACTCCTAGTAACGATGGTCGGCCAACCAGAACGGACTTTCGGTCCATCCATGGTCCGTCGGTGATCCCCGACAACTTTTAAGTCAAGGGTCGTTTGGTCTTTTCCCTATGCGTTGGACCGTAAACTACGTAGTTTTGGCCAGTTTTAGCCTAGTAACTTAATTAGAACTTACCCTATTCAACTCATTCTCCGAAAATTCATCAAGTTGAACAATAAGAAGGAGAAAGTGTCGACCAAGCCCTAGTTCAAGAACGCAATAGGTTTTCATCAGTTTCAACCCCGAAATTGAAAGATTTCTCCATGGAATTCGTCACCAGGTATGTGGGATTTCACTAGTGTGTTCCTTTCACCCATTAGGTCCCTAGATTTCAGTCAGATTCTTGATTCTCTACAACATGTTAGACTTAGGGTTTCTAGAATTTCAGAATTTATGTTGTGATTCCATTATTAGACTAATCCAAATCAGATTATCATGTTTTCGTGGAATTGTTGCTTAGTTCTTGCTTGAAAGACAGAACCCTAGTTATGTAGATTCGTTTAGTTCATGAATTACACTTGCTAGGTCAGATTACTCAGATATACATGCATCAGTTAAGAATGTTTCATTATCAGTACATTAATGATGCATTTTCAATCAACATTTCAAAACATCGAGCTATCCAGTTTATTTCAGTTATATTGTATTTTGTGCATTATATTGGGAGTAGGCTTTAAACCAAGTTGGACTATGGTCAGTCACCCTCAAGTCCCAACATTGCGTGCCCCCGTAGGTTTATAAATCCCTCTGTGGGCATTAGCTTAGTGATCACGCCAGTCATGCCTCTATACCTCTGGCAGGGTATATTGGGTCCTCTTGATGGGGTGTATATATCAGACTTCTCATTTAGCTCATGTGGTTTTATATCGGTTATTAGTAGCTCCCACAGTCAGATTCTAATGCATTAACCAGGTTACCAGTCACTATACAGTATTCAGATCCAACATGTTATAAAATTGGTCATTGAATTTAGTCAGTTCATGTTCAGTATTTTCTGTATATTATCATGTTCATCTTATATCATTGCTCAATATGCTTTGTTCAGTTATGTATATTATTCAGCTTTATTCTCTCCTACATGCTCTGTACCTTTCAAGTACTGACGTATACTTTGCGCTACATCTTCTCGTGATGTAGGTTCAAGTCCCAGCATTCAGATCATGCATAGATCGGTTCCTGATCTCCAACTCAACAAAATCGGTGGTGAGTCATCATTCTTCGAGGACGAGTGACGTGTTATCTTTTCATTTTCAGTCTTTAGTTTCAGTTTTTACTAGATTTAGCTGGGGTATGTCTCAGCATCTCTAGTCAGTTAGAGGCTTTATTTAAGACATAGTTAGATTTAGTTTTAGCTTCGGTGTTTGATCTTTCAGTTGTCCTTAAACTCTCTGTTTATTTTATTTAGATAGTAATGGGTATTCCCCATCATTTCAGTTAATTATGGTTTAAGATTCCGCGCAGTATTTTCTTTAGTTAGTTTATCTAGTATGCTTATGATATGCTAGCTCACGGTTAGCTTGGGGTCACTCGTGATCCTAGGTCCATTGTCCACGTCCTGGGGTTAGCCTCGGGGCGTGACAAACTTGGTATCAGAGCACTAGGTTCAAGTGTCCTAGGATGTCTGAAAAGCCGCACTAAGTAGAATCCTTTTTATGGGTGTGAAGTGCACCACATCTAATGAGAGGGAGGTTACAAAGTGTTTAGTTAAACTTCACATTCTTGATATTCTTATCGTGTGTTGGTATGATCTCTCTATAATCCAGCGTTGTGCATTTTCAGATCATCCCTCCTCATAGAGCTTACCCTAGGAATGCTAATGCACGCAATACTAACGCAAATCCTCCAGTCCCAGATCATGAAGTTTCAAATGCAGAGTTTCAGAATGCCATTCAGCTTTGGGCTCAGAGTGAGACCAACCAGAACAATTAGCAGGCCCTAGTTCCTACTGATACTAATGTTGGGTCAGCTGCAGCTAGAGTTCGAGATTTTGTTAGGATGAACCTACCTTAGTTTCTAGGGTCGCAGGTTCATCAGGATCCCCAAAACTTCATTGATGAGGTTAAGAAAATCTTTGGAGTGATGCAAGTGACTGGAAATTATAGGGTAGAGTTGGGATCCTACCAGCTTAAGGATGTAGCTCACATCTGGTTTACTCAATGGAAAGAAAACAGGGGTACGAATGCAGTTCCTATCACTTGGGAGTGTTTTAGTGAGACTTTCCTGGACAGGTTCTTCCCAAGAGAGTTGAGGGAGGCAAAAGCTTAGGAGTTCATGAATTTGAGGCAAGGTAGCATGTCAGTCCAAGAGTACGGACTCAAGTTCACCCAACTCTCCAGGTATGCTCCTCATATGGTTGCTGATCCAAGGTCACAAATGAATAAGTTTCTGTATAGAGTGTCACACTTAGTGGAAACAAAGTGCATAAATGCTATGTTGCCGGAATATATGAACATCTCTAGGCTTATGACCCATACTCACCAGGTTGAGAGAGATAAGCTTAGGGAACAGGCTAAGGATAATAAAAAGGCTAGGACAAGCAACTATTAGTATTCTCAGCAGAAATTGAGTGGTGGAAATCGCTCTCCGTTCTAGTAGAAATCTTCAGCCCCAGCACCTTCATCAGCTAGTGTTCCATCTTCCAAGTTTCGACAGGATCAGAAAGGTAGGGCATCAGGCTCTAAGTCTCAGGGGAGTGTTTCAGGCACCAGAACCTACCCATTTTTCCAAAGTGTGGTAAGAACTATCTGGGCGAGTGTCTGACAGGAAAGGAAGGATGTTTCGGATGTGGTAAGTCTGGTCATAGGTTGAGAGATTGTCCTTCTTCTAAATAGGGTTAAGGAGGCAACAATGCTCAGTCTACAACTTCAGCAGCACCAGCAGGTCACCCGACTCAGTAGGGTAACTCATCTGGTATAGGTGGTGGATAGTGCCAGAACAAGTTGTATGCTCTCTAGGCTAGCCAGGACCAAAAAGATTCTCCTGATATGGTCACTGGTATGTTACGAGTCTTTAACTTATATATTTATGCCTTGTTAGATCCAGGGGCTACTCTTTCCTTTATAACTCCTTACATAGCAGTCAATATCAGTGTCAGTCCAGAAACTCTTTCAGAACCCTTCTCAGTCTCTACTCCAGTTGGTGACCCAATTATAGCTACACGAGTATACAGAAATTGCCCTGTCACAGTCTCTCAAAAAGTCACCCCAACATATTTTGTAGAGTTAAAAATGGCAGACTTTGATATCATTCTAGGCATGGACTAGTTACATTCCTATTATGCCTCAGTCGACTGTAGAACTAGGATCGTTCGTTTTCAATTTCCAGATGAACCAATCTTAGAATAGAAGGGTAGTAGCTTAACGCCTATGGGTCGTTTCATTTCTTACCTTAAGGCCAGAAAGATGATCTCTAAGGGTTATCTCTATCATCTAGTTCGGGTTAAGGATTCAAGCTCCGAAACTCCAACTCTTGAGTCAGTTCCTGTAGTTAATGAGTTTCCAGAAGTGTTTCCAGAAGATCTTCCCGGAGTTTCTCCCGAAAGGGAAATCGAGTTTGGAATTGATCTTTTTCCAAATACCCAGCCTATTTCTATTCCTCTTTACAGAATGGATCCAGCTGAGCTTAAGGAATTGAAAGAGCAGTTGAAAGACCTTCTAGATAAGGGCTTCATCAAACCTAGTATTTCCCCATGGGGTGCACCAGTGTTGTTCGTGAAAAAGAAAGATGGTTCTCTCAGGATGTGCATTGATTATAGACAGTTGAACAAGGTCAAAATCAAGAATAAGTAACCTATCCCCAATATTGATGACTTGTTCGACCAACTTCAGGGTGTTAGTCATTTTTCGAAGATAGACCTCAGATTAGGTTATCATCAGCTCAAAGTCAAAGATAGTGACATTCCGAAAATAGCCTTCAGAACTCGGTATGGTCATTATGAATTTGTAGTTATGTCATTTGGACTAACCAATGCTCCTATAACTTTCATGGATTTGATGAATAAGGTGTTCAAGCAGTATTTGGACTTGTTTGTTATTATATTTATTGATGATATCCTCATTTACTCTAGGAAAGAGAAAGAACATGTGACTCATTTGAGGGTTATCCTGCAAACTCTCAAAGATCACCAGTTATTAGCTAAGTTTAGCAAGTGTGAGTTTTGGTTGCAATCAGTTACTTTCCTTGGGCATATAGTGTCTAGCGAAGGGATCCGAGTGGATTCTCAGAAAATAGAAGCAATGAAACAATGGCCTAGACCTACCTCTCTTACAGATCTCAGAAGTTTCTTGGGTTTAGCTGGTTATTACAGAAGGTTCGTGGAAGGATTTTCATCCATAGCCTCTCCATTGACTAGGTTGACTCAGAAAAATGTTAAGTTTCAGTGGTCAGATGAGTATGAGAAAAGCTTCTCAAAACTGAAAACTAGGTTGACTACAGCTCTTGTTTTGACTCTACCAGAGAGTTCAGACGGTTATGTAATTTATTGTGATACATCTAGAGTCGTCCTAGGTTGACTCAGAAAAAGGTTAAGTTTCAGTGGTCAGATGAGTATGAGAAAAGCTTCTCAAAACTGAAAACTAGGTTGACTACAACTCTTGTTTTGACTCTACCAGAGTGTTCAGACGGTTATGTAATTTATTGTGATACATCTAGAGTCGTCCTAGGTTGTGTGTTGATGCATCGAGGTAAGGTTATAACTTATACTTCTAGACAACTTAAGGTGCATGAGAAGAATTATCCAACTCATGACCTCGAGTTTACAGCAGTGATGTTTGCACTTAAGATTTGGAGACATTACTTGTATGGTGTTCACGTAGATGTGTTCACAGACCATAAGATCCTTCAGTATGTGTTCACCTAGAAAGAGTCAAATCTTCGCTAGAGGAGATGCCTTGAGTTCCTCAAAGACTATGATATGAATGTGCTTTATCATCCTAGTAAGGCCAATGTAGTAGCAGATGCTCTTAGTAGACTATCTATGGGTAGTGTGGCACATGTTGAGTAAGAAAGAAAGAACTAGCAAAGGATGTTCACAGTCTTGCTCACTTGGGAGTTCGCCTTATGAGCATATCAGATAGTGGTGTGATAGTTCAGAATGGGTTAGAATCTTCATTAGTAGCGGAGGTTAAGGAAAAGCAAGAGAGTGATTCGATATTGCTTCAACTGAAGGGTGCAGTTCATCAGCAGAGAGTTGAGGATTTCTCTTAATGGGGAGATGGTATGCTTTGCTATCTAAAATGGGTGAGTTGAGATAGTAGATTCTTGCAGAAGCCCATAACTCCAGATATTCCATTCATCTAGGTGCCACTAAGATGTACTGTGATCTGCAAGAAGTCTTTTGGTGGAATGGCATGAAAAGGGATATAGCAGATTTTGTGGCTAAGTACCCTAATTGTCAGTACGTGAATGTAGAACATCAGAAACCAGGGGGTATGACTCAAGAGATCAACATTCCAACTTGGAAGTGGGAAGTGATAAACATGGACTTCATTACAGGTTTACCTTATACTCACAGAAAACATGACTCCATTTGGGTGATAGTTGACAGAGTTACTAAGTCTGCGCACTTTTTGGCTATAAAGATTACAGATTCAGCGGAGGATTACACCAAGCATTACATTAATGAGATAGTAAGGCCTCTCATTTCTGGAAGTCATTTCAGAAAGGTCTTGGTACTCAGGTTAATCTTATCACATCATTTCATCCACAGACGGATGGTCAGATAGAGCGTACCATTCAGACCTTAGAGGACATGTTGAGAGCTTACGTGATCGATTTCAAGGGTAGTTGGGATGATCACCTTTCTCTTATAGAGTTCACCTACAATAATAGCTACCATTCCACTATCCAGATTGCCTCTTATTAGGCATTGTATGGGCACAGATGTAGATCTCCAGTTGGGCGGTTTGAAGTAGGTGAAGCAGCCTTGATAGGGCCATATTCGGTTCATGATGCTATGGAAAAAATTCAGCTCATTAGAGATAGACTTAATACATCCCAGAGTCATCAGAAGTCCAATGTAGATGTAAGGAGAAAGGACTTGGAGTTCCAACTTAATGATTGGGTCTTCCTGAAAGTGTCACTTATGAAGGGGGTGATGAGATTTGACAAGAAAGGGAAGCTCAGTCCTAGATATGTAAGCCCTTACAAGATCTTGAAAATAGTGGATAAAGTGGCTTATGAGTTAGAGTTACCAGCAGAACTAGCAGCAGTGCATCCGATTTTTCACGTTTTGTTGCTAAAGAAGTGTGTGGGTGATCCAACATCCATAGTACCATTGGAAAGTATGGTTGTGAAGGATAGTCTCACTTATGAGGATGTGCCAGTTGAGATTCTTGATCGTCAGGTTCGAAGGTTGAGAAACAAAGAAGTCGCTTCAGTGAAGGTTTTGTAGAAGAGTTAATCTGTAGAGGGAGCTATTTAGGAAGCAGAAGCAGCCATGAAGGCCAAGTATCCTCATCTTTTTCCTTCCGATTCCATTCCAGCATGAGGTAATAGTTCCTCTCCAGTTTTTTAGTCATTCATGTGTAGCTTCAGTCTTACTATCTTGTTCCTTCAGTTTATACTTGCATTTTCAGCGTATTTGCATGTTCTTGGAACTTAGTTTAGTCAGAAATCAGCTTCTAGTAATTTGTGGTAAGGTTTGCAACTCTTTCCCTCCATCTTTCGCTAGTTTAGTCTTCATTAGAGGACGAATGTTCCCAAGGGGGAGATAATGTAACACCCCATATCTTAGAAAAACCAGATTGCAGAAATCAGAAGTTGCAGGTGCCACCGACAGGCACCACCCACGGACCATAAGGTGACCCACGGACCATAGGTGGTGGTTTGTGGTTGGCCACCTACAGCCCTCCCTAGAAAGTCCAAGAAATTTGGCTAAGGGCCAGCCTACGCCAGGACATATGGACCGTAGGTCTACGGTCTGACCACGGTCCGTGGTCCAGGGCCGTTGGTCAGACCCCCAGTCTTCAACTCCCAGTAACGATCGACGGCCGACCAGAATGGACCGTCGGTCCATCCACGGTCCATCGGTGACCCCCAACAGCTTTTAAGTCAGGGGTCATTTGGTCTTTTCCCTATGCGTTGGACCCCTAAACTACGTAGTTTTGGTCAGTTTTAGCCTAGTAACTTAATTAGAACTTACCCTAGTCAACTCATTCTCCGAAAATTCATCAAGTTGAAAGAAAAGAAGGAGAAAGAGTCGACCAAGCCCTAGTCCAAGAACACATCAGGTTTTCATCAGTTTCAGCCCCGAAATCGAAAGATTTCTCCGTGGAATTCGTCACCAGGTATGTGGGATTTCACTAGTGGGTTCCTTTCACCTATTAGGTCCCTTGATTTTAGTCAGATTCTTGATTCTCTACAACATGTTAGACCTAGGGTTTCTAGAATTTTAGAATTTATGTTGTGATTCGGTTGTTAGACTAATCCAAATCAGATTATCATGTTTTCGTGGAATTGTTGCTTAGTTCTTGCTTGAAACTCAGAACCCTAGTTGTGTAGATTCGTTTAGTTCATGAATTAAACTTGCTAGGTCAGATTACTTAGATATACATGCCTCAATTAAGATTGTTTCATTATCAGTACATTAATAATGCATTTTCATTTAGCATTTCAGAATATCGAGCTATCCAGTTTATTTCAGTTATATTGTATTTTGTGCATTCTATTGGCAGTAGGCTTTAAACCGAGTTGGACTGGGGTCACTCACCCTCAAGTCCCAGAACTACGTGCCCCCGTAGGTTTATAAGAACCCTCTATGGGCATCAATGTTGCCTCTATACCTCTGGCAGAGTATATTGGGTCCTCTCGATGGGGCGTATATATCAGACTTCACATTTAGCTCACGTGATTTTATGTTATGTTGGTTATTAGTAGCTCCCACAGTCAGATTCTAGCGCATTGACCAGGTTACTAGTCACAGTTCAATATTCAGTTCCAGCATGCTATAAACTTGGTCATTGCATTCAGTCAGTTCATGATCAGTATTTTCAGTATAATATCATGTTCATCTTATATCATTGCTCAGTATGCTTTGTTCAGTTATGTATATTGTTCAGCTTTATTCTATCATGCATGTTCAGTGCCTTTCAAGTACTGACGCATACTCTGCGCTACATTTTCTCGTGATGTAGGTTCAGGTCCTCAGCATTCAGATCACACATAGATCGATTCCCGATCTCCAGTTCAGCAGCATCAGTGGTGAGTCTTCATTCTTCGAGGACGAGTGACATGTTATCTTTTCATTTTTAGTTTTTAGTTTCAGTTCTTGCTAGATTTAGCTGGGGCATGTCCCAGCATCTCTAGTCAGTTAGAGGCTTTATTTCAGACATAGTTAGATTCAGTTTTAGCTTTGGAGTTTGATCTTTCAGTTGTCATTAAGATCTCAGTTTATTTTATTCACATAGTAATGGGTATTCCCCATCATTTCAGTTAATTATGGTTTTGAGCTTCCATGCAGTATTTTCTTTAATCAGTTCATCTAGTATGCTTATGATATGCCAGCTCAGGGATAACTTGGGGTCACTCATGATCCTAGGTCCCGTGTCCGTGTCCTGGGGGTAGCCTCGAGACGTGACAAAACACATCAACGAAATACAAAATACAAAAGGTAGGTAAAATAAGAGAAAATAAAAAAAGAGGGGTGAGAATAAACAAAAAAAATAGTTAGAGGTGAGAAACAAAGATTTTCCGTTGCATCAATTTATTCTACCTCTAGTCCTTTTTAACTAGTTGTTAATTAAGTCTAGGTCACAAATCAACATGAAGAACTTTTGGTCCTATTGATTCTTCTCAACTCTAATTGTTGTTTTGTGATGTCATCTACATCTGTATCTAAAATTAATTCTTTTAGAAGTGAAAAAAATATGCGAGGTACTCTCCTACCATCATGGTAATACATAACATTTTAAGCATAAAGGTTTGGGAAGTAACTATGGTTGATACATTTTCTAACATTCTCATATATCGATGCATCAAGATTCAAGGATAAAGCCATCGTCAACCTTCTTCTGCAAATAATTTGACTTAACTTTTAGGTTATTCCTACGTGCATCATTCCCTTCAAGGTTTTCTTCATCATTTTTTCCAACATCAAACAAGTATTCATCATGCTTTATTTATTCTTATCTTCTTTTTTTGTCATGCAACTCCCAAACATATTTACCTATAAAACTTTCAAATGAGACATAATCTCATGACCTTAAATTCCATCCTCTTGATTTGATCTTTAAAACCTCCAAATAGTTTCGTGGACCAGGTCGGCTAATTCTATTTTTGCAAGGAGGAAAGTTGCAAGATTGACTACAACATGGCTTGCTCCAACCATAGAGCTTCTTGTGTGTTGAATGGAATATCAACTTTGTTTCTACAATACTAAAAAAAAGGTAAAAATTAAGGGACGTTTGTCAGATTTTGCCTTAGATTCTTAGACCAATGTAGTTCCTTTTTTTTTCTTGGTAAATTTTGGCTCTATTTTTAGTAGTGTAAGAACAAATATGAGTGTCTATTCAAAGCAACACACTTTATTATTGGAGTAAAGCCTCTTGTTTTTTAGTGTGGTCCATCTTGCAAATGTCCCCCTTCTTGTAAAAATTGAGTTATCAAACATGGTCTTCGGTATCATTTGATGGTTTTCAAAATCGAATCAAGAGGATTGGGTTTGAGGTCACGAGATTATGTCTCATTTGAAAGTTTGATATGTGAATATGTTGGAGAGTTGCTTGATGAAAAAAGAAGATGAAAAAAAAATAAATCATGATGGCTACTTGTTTGATGTTGGCAACTATGACAAATAAGTCCCCAAAAGGAATGATGTGTTTAATAATTACCACAAAATTGAGTCAATTTCTTTATCAAAGAAGGATGAAGATGGCTTTACCCTTGATGCGTCAAGATATGGAAATGTTGGAAAATACATCAATGATAGTTGCTCCTCAACTTCTAGGATGTCGGGAATTACTTGGGATAATAGTTTTTGACTAATGTAATGAAAATAAGTGAATTGATCTTGAATTCACTATGTTATGGTTTTAAAGTGTAAGAAAGCATACACATGTATTCAGAATAAGAGAAGTACCTAGAATGGTTGAACATAAATAAGTCATTGAGTTCATGCCATGTATATGGATTTGGTTTTAAATTTGTGAACATATTTGTTTTTTTTTTTTGGAACCCCAGGATAACCCGCAACCGCTACAACCTCTGCCCTTCGGGTGAGCACTTTGTGCACACTGGGTAAACCCCCCATTGTGTAATAGCCTGCAAACCACACAGGGGATGTAAACCGGACTAGGCAAGTCTTATGCGATATGCTCGACTCAGAAGGCATTGAGGGGGGATCGATTCTGGGTCATCCGTGTGGATAACCACCCTCCAAACCAACTGAGTCATCCCGAAGGACTTATTTGGTTATATTTAATAGGTATAAAATAGTTTTTTTCCTTCTAATTTAATGTGGAATCAATATTTTTTCCTAATTAGCCTTGAAGATAGACACAGTAAAATAACAAATATTCATCATTACATGAAATTTAACTATTGCTAACCTTGATGACTAATTATATTTAACTTACAATAAATAAATAAATTTTACTCATGTAAGAGTCTTCATATGACTTTTATCAGTCTTCCAAATTATAATAAAGAGATTTTAGACATAAGTAATTAATGTTGTTAAACTCGATATTCACTTTCTTCGACCATCATAAAATTTGAAGTAACAATTCAAAAATTAAGAATCTAAAGTTTAAACCAAATATATTTATTTTAAAAAAATGTTCATTGAACTAAATACCTCATTTTGTGCCGTATAAAATTTGGTACCAAAATATTCATCCTCCTACAAATAAAAATGGATGGAAAGAAAGAGATTGGAAGAAAATAAAATAAACCAGTAAAAATGTAATTGACACATAAAAAAGAATTTCAATATTCATTTCCATAAGCTAAATAACAATAGTGAGGTGTTGAAAATTATTCTCCTTATATTCAATTAATGGATTCTTATATGCACTCTAGATACAAAGGTCCTCCCGATTGCTAATCGAAAAATTATTGAGATAATGTAAAACTAAGAATATTTAAAAAAAAATAAAAATTGATAATATGATTAAGAAAAATAAATTAAAAACACAACCATAAGTACATTCAACACAAACCTACAATGTTAGTTTTTTAAAAAATTATTATGAGAACTGATTTGATTGTCATTGAAATCTGATTACATATGAAGAAGGTTGGCTAAGCCTAGCCTTCTATAGATGATGTATACATATGAAGAATACCAAAAAAGTTAATCCATGGAGATTTTTTGAATTGTTATATATATTCTCCGTGGAGATTTTTTTATTATTAATTTTTCTAATACAATAGTGAGGTGTTGAAAATTATTCTCCTTATATTCAACTAATGGATTCCTATATGCACCCTAGATACAAAGGTCCTCCCGATTGATAATCGAAAAATTAGATTTACAACTTGAGATAATGTAAAATTAAGAATAATTAAAAACAAATAAGAATTGATAATATGATTAAAAGAATAAATTAAAAACACAGCCATAAGTACATTCGACACAAACTTGCAATGTTAGTTTTTTTTTTAATTATTATGAGAACTGATTTGATTGTCATTGAAATCTAATTACATATGAAGAAGGTTGGCTAAGCTTAGCCTTCTATAGATGATGTATACATACGAAGAATACCAAAAAAGTTAATCCGTGGAGATTTTTTGAATTGTTACATATATTCTCCGTGGAGATTTTTTTTATTATTAATTTTTCTAATACAATAGTGAGGTGTTGAAAATTATTCTGCTTATATTCAACTAATGGATTCCTATATGCACCATAGATACAAAGGTCCTCCCGATTGGTAAACGAAAAATTAGATTTATAACTTGAGATAATGTAAAATTAAGAATATTTAAAAACAAACAAGAATTGATAATATGATTAAAAAAAAAAAATTAAAAATACAACTATAAGTACCGTCACAAATCTGCAATGTTAGTTTTTTTAAAATTATTACAAGAACTAATTTGATTGTCATTGAAATCTGATTACATATGAAGAAGGTTGACTAAGCCTAGCCTTCTATGGATGATGTATACATACGAAGAATACCAAAAAAGTTAGCCCGTGGAGATTTTTTGAATTGTTACATATATTCTCCGTGGAGATTTTTTTATTATTAATTTTTCTTATATATTTTACTCTTACAAAATATTTAAGAATTTCTTAATTTTTAAAATATATTTTATCTTACCATATATTTAAGATTCCTTAAATATTATAAAAATAATTTGAATAAAATAGTAAATAACAATTTTATCTTTTTAATTCTCAATCAAAGATTCTATACATAGAAAGATGCAGAGAATTGAGCATTTTTAGTTTGTATATATAAAAAAAAACTCGACTTTTCCCTTCATCATCATCCGGATCCCAGATCCATTCAACTTCCAATTTAGATTCAGAAAATGGCTTCAGAACCCAAGAAGATCATCATTGACACTGATCCTGGCATTGGTATCTTCCATTAACACACATAGTAGAAAGAATGATTTCAGTATACCCAATATTTTTAGTTGGTGTTGTTTGTTACTTACTTTATTATAGTGGAATTTGTCAAGATTTATCTGGGTTTTCGTTTTTTTCTCTGAATTCTGCATTCAATTTCCTATAGAAACTCTTTTCAGTTGAATTAAGCTTTCCAAGATTAAATTTTTGTGAATTGTATTGTTGAGTTAATTGAACTATTCTCAGATGATGCAATGGCTATATTCGTGGCATTGGAATCTCCTGAAGTTGAGGTGATCGGGCTTACAACTATATATGGAAATGTCTACACAACTCTAGCTACCAGAAATGCTTTACATCTGGTAAAGTGCTGATTTTCTTGGATAATTGCTAATTGTTTATGCCTTGTTTTTTTTTTTTTTGTTCTAAGTGTAAATTTTAAAAGGTAAAAGACTACTGACTTAGCTTTGTCCTTAGTTGGGTTATCGTAGTGGTGTATCCGATATCTGCTATGCTCATGGTTATTGATTTGAGGTTTTAATTATTCAGTTGGACATAGCTGGGAGGACAGATATTCCGGTGGCTGAAGGCTCTCATGTTACGATCACTGTATGTAATCCTGCCCTGTTGCTCATTTTAACTTGGTTAGCTGTTCCATACTCCAAGCTTTTTAGTTATTGTTGTCACTTCGATTTATTTGTTAAAGGGGACTCAAGTCTTTGGCTCTACTGTGGTGTTTCATTTTTGGTTTTGTTATGATGATCCACACTAGATATACTTGCCTTGGTACATACATTGTCTCTCTATTTCTCTCCCCCCTTTCCTTTTGCTTCCCAGGTGAAACATTCTTTGAGTTGGTGAAAATAATAAGAGAAAAGGAATAAGAGGAAAAATTAATCAGTACTGTAGTACCCTTTCCCAGAAAAGAAAAAAAGTCGAAAGCAAAGACATTGAACTTTTTTTTTAAGTTACAAAGACATCGATCTTGTTTATCATGGGACATGTATGTGGATCTGAGAAGAAAAGTAAAAAAATAGTTCTAGACTGGTCCTATCGAATGTTCAGATCTAGGACCAAAGCTAAAAGAAGGAATAAGTGAAGGCAGAGTTTGGTATTAGAAACACTTGGTAGTTAGGAATGTAACTATAGTCAAGAAAAGTAAAGAAAATGGGGGAGACAGATGAACAATGAAAATGTGTGAAGCACTTTGGTATCATTTGGGGCATGAAAAAGTTGTTTTAACATGCTGTTAGCGAAAAAGATGCATGAAACATTGAGGTGTCTTTCATTCCTTTGCAATGATTTCAGTTTGCTTTAATTAAAGGATCGCTACTTTTTGGCCTCCTCCACTGCAGCCATACAAAACAGATTTGGGACCTCTTCCTTAACTGTAAGTGGAGTAAATTGGTGATTTCATACAGTGTAAGAGGCTTGCTGAAATGTTTGTAGAGTCAAGAAAGCCATCAAAAATTTGAAGAAAATCTGGCATACCATCCCTCTGTTTGCATCTTTTGGACTATCTGGTTAGAAAGAGATGAGAGATGATTTTGAAACTCAGAAAAGTCATGTCTTTTGTAAACAATAGATGTCTTCAGAATTAATGTTTTGGTGTAGGAGACATGATAGATGATATTTCTCAATAATTGGAGTTCATCGAGTCTTTGAGAATATATCAGCTTTTCTGTGTTTTTTTCTTGTAATTTTTAGTTCTTCCTTAGTGCTTTTCGGTCATACCAACTTGCAGTGCTCCCCAGCCATAATGACCATATATAGTAATATTTTTTATCTTATCGTGGATGTAAGCGTACTTTTGCTGAACCATCTTATATCCTTCGGTCTCTCTTGTTCAGTAATATTTTGTGTTCATCAGTCTTTAAAACTTTGCTGTGTTTGTGTCAAATATGATTAACCATGTTAGAAAATTGCTTTTGCGGCAGTCTGAGCCTAGTTGCAGAACAAGTGGTATTAGAGTATGTAGTTAAACTACAGTTGGTAATCCAGTTTGCCCAGAGAATGACTTTGACAAGTTCTATGTTGTCAAACCATTTGGTTGAAATAGGGAGGGACAACCAGGGAGGTGCTTTAGGGGAGGGGCAAACACAAGTTATAGTATAAAAGATAAATAAGTCATTGACATTTGTATGGAAAATATGTTTTCAAATCTTTAAATTTATAGTATTTGATCATTGATTTTTGATAAAACAGCAGAAGAATGGTCACTGGTCACAGCAGAATACATTGATGGAAAAACTAATAATCAACAAACTGAATATATGTTATGCTAAGTACTTCTATTATCATGTTTAATTTGCGGTCTTTCATTAATTTAAAACTGTAAATAGCAATTAATAGTGCATTAAATTGATTAGTGCTTCTAGCAAATTTGCCATAATGATAAAGGTAGGAGAACAAAGAGGAAAAGAAGAAAAAGGCTGGGAAACCTAGCAAAATGGATGGCTGAATAAAAGAGGTAAAAGTGAAGTGAATTGAGCATATGAGCTTCTTTTAGTGATTATATGGTATTTACTAAAAAAAGTCCGTAATTTTCTTTGGGGAGGAGCAATGAGCACGAGGAATTGGATTATTATTATTATTGTTTTGTACACAAAGCACATAACCTTAACTTATGTGTAGAGGTGAAGGAGGGCAATGGCCTAGCCATCCCCCTTCACTTCCACCATGTCGATGATGACTTTACTGTGGCAAACTAGAGTGCAAGATATTGTGGTGCAGCAGAGTTAGGCAGAAGCTTTGGGTGGAAAGAAGCCAACAGAGATCAAATTTGGCAAAAGGGCAGATATGGTAGTGCACTAGCACACAATTTATATCCAATAGTGGATTTTCTATTATCAAGGTCACCTGCCACATCAACATCTGTATAGCCCTTCAAGATTGGATTTGATCCTCAAAACACAAGTATTCATCTGAACCTCCTCTCAGATACCTGTGTATCCACTTCACAACTTCCCAATGCTCATTCCCTGGATTGTCAAGAAACCTGCTGACAACACCAACTGCCTGAGCAATATCAGGTCTAGTACATACCATTGCATACATTAAATGAGCAATATCAGGTCTAGTACATACCATTGCATACATTATACTTCCGATGACGAAGGAATATGAAACTCTATCCACACTCTCTTTTTCCTCCCTTTGTTGTAGGACATAGCTTCTTGCTCAGCTTTATATAACCAGTAAGAGGTGTCCTAACAAGCTTAACATACTTTATGTTGAAGCGCTCAAGTACATGTTCAATGTGTTTTTCTTGTGACAAATAAGGCTTCCTTCATCTCTAAGGCGAGTAATTCTCATGCCCAAAAATTGCTTAGCATGACCCAAGTCTTTCATAGCAAAAGACTTACACAACTCTTTCTTCAACTCGTCAATTCTGAAAGTATTTCTGCTCATAATTAACATATCATCCACATATAGCAAGAGGATGATAAAATCATCGTTAGAAATATTTTGTACAAACACATGATGATCTGAGGAAGTCTTCTTGTAGCCTTGCTCTCCCATAGCAAATTCAAACGTCTTGTACCACAGTCTAGGAGCTTGCTTTAGGCCATAGAGTCTCTTTTTAAGTTTGCTCACATAATTTTCTTTACCTTTTCCTTGAAGCCCTCAAGATGTTCCATTTAAATCTCTTCTTCTAGGTCACTATGAAGAAAATCTATCTTCACATACATTTGCTCAATCTCTAAACTCCGACTAGCAGCCAAACCAAGAACTCTACAAATGGAGAACATTTTCACGATAAGAGAAAATATATCGTCAAAGTCAACCCTTTCTTTGACCAAATTTCTTAACAAGGTCAGTGATGTTTGCGTAATCAAGACACAACTTCTGATGCAAGTGTTTACGATCGTACAATAGTTTAGTAACCCAACCAAGGGTTGGAATCGTTCCTAAGAGAGTGGTTTTGAGAATTAATAGAAAAATAAAATTTAGTTCTAACTAATTGTAGCTAAAAACATTAACGATTAAAAACATTGTAAATTAAAGGGGGACATAAGACTGTCAATTAACAATGGGGTTTTGTTACTAGTGAGTAAAAACAGCAAAATAAACAAAGATTTCTAAGTAATGGGAGGGGATCCTTGGGGTGTGAAGGGATTACGGGTTAAGCTAGATTATTGGGTACATGCTTTCGATAGAAGATTCAGAACAATTGTGACTAGGCTAAACTTTAAGGAGGATAAGCTCTCTCTCGAGTAGCTTACCCCGTTTCAAATGTGTTCCTCTCGGACACCCACTTGCCGCATGAAGACCAGCCTACGCCTTAACCCACTCACTCTCTCGAGCTGAGTGTGTGGACATGGGACTAGGGTTCACTCTCTCGAGCTGAACCTCATGTCGACCCACTCACACTGGCCATCAATTTAGTAGTTTTAGTTTTACGACCTCTCTCTCAAGCAAGCCGAAAACACATAAATAAACTTGTATTTGCAACTACAAATTCATTAAATTCATCCACAACTACTAAACGAAATCACAATTAAACTACGATTAAACTATCAGCAAGCAAGACCCAACAATTATCTTAAC
>JAJOOE010009005.1:0-43553 GCA_036250405.1 Solanum raphanifolium | reverse complement strand
ACTTTTTGTCCCGGTTCGATTCCCCGCAGGGTTGTTTTCTTTTTCTGTAATTATTTTGACTTCTTGAATTCAATTAAGTAAATAAACATGCGTAATTTTAACATAAAAGTTCAATAGCTTGGTGGTTAATAGTATCATGAAGGTCTCCAAGACCCAAGTTCGAATCCCTCCTTTACTAACTATTTTTTTTCAATTAAAATTAAATTATTTCCTTAAATTTTAATACATTTTCCTTGTAGAATAAGATTTCCTTGAATTTAATACTTTTTCTTGTGGATTTTTTTCAATTAAAATTGAATCATTTCCTTAAATTTTAATACCTTTTCCTTATGGAATAAGATTTCCTTAAATTTTAATACTTTTCCCTTATGGAATAAGGTTTTCTTTCTCTATAAATAGGAAACTCATTTACCCAAATTATATCACAATATTATTAAGAATAGAATCTCAATAATTCTCTCTCTATTTTTTCTTCTCGTTCTCTTATTTTATAACAACAATAACCAACTTAATATTTTAGTTTCTAGTTTCAAGTTTCAATACACATGAGAAATTATTATAATAGAGTACCAAAAAAAGTTTGACTTCTCTAAGTCAACCAAATAAAGAAACAACGGTAGATCAATTAGAGATGTTGTCACATTCTTCTCAAAAACAAAGCATTGATTTAAATACTCTAAAAATGACTTGCAAAATCGAATAGATGATGAGTTTTTAGACGGTTGTATAGTGCCTTATGTAGAAAAGAAAGTATTTCGTACTATTTCTAATGAGTCTATTATTAAAACGTTTCAGGATATGAAACCTCCTCGAGTATAATTGTAATAATATATTTAAATAATGTTTTCAATAGTAGTTTATTTTCTTTATGTTAGTTTTGAATTATACACTTGTAATTCTATTAAAAATATTCCTATATTTAACTTGATTATTTGTTTTGGTAATTTAAATCGTCGTTTTTAAAAAAAAAATTACTATTAAAAGTTTGGACACCCTTCATTAAATTCCTGGCTACGCCACTGACGAGAAGTTGTAGATGAAGGAGTCATTACTCTTCCACATGTGTCCAGTGATCTTCAAATAGTTGATGCATTTACAAAATCCATGTCATGACAACGCCATCAGTTTCTAGTAGGCAAATTGATGCTTCTTGATCCACCAGCATCAATTTGAGGGGGGATGTTAGCATGATGGACAACTAAATGATTGTATATATTAATGTAATTATATAGTGATATAAATTAGCATGATCATATACATTTGTTGTAGAATCAAAGGAATAAATATTGTGATAGAATAGCTGATTTGGAGGGATAGCAAGACAGATTTAGAGGGATTGAATAGTAGATTTACAGAGATAGAATAGCTGATCTTTAGGGATAGGAATGGCGGATCTTTAGAGATCTGTAATCTTTATTTTCTCTATATAATGGAAAGACTCTCACTTTGAGAGGCATTCAGCAGAAAATTGATAGAAGGGAGTCCCAGGTAACTCTATCCACCAAAGCTAGAAAAGATGGGAAGAAATCACCTTGTGTTTTTGTCTTTGTTGAGATTTAAACCTGAGATCTAATAATGGCTCAACCCACTTCTTTGATAACTAGGCCACACCCTTAGGTGTGCTTGCAAGTTCTTTATTAGGTAGATATAATTGCAGTAAGTAAATTAATTATACAGTTATAACAACAATTTGCTCAGAATTATTATTCCATTATTTGGTATGAGAATTTCGCAGCAAATTCTAGTTGATATCTAATTTTTTTTAAAATTAGAAATTCAAAAATTCAAAAATATTCTACATCATAACTGTGATGAAGTATTTCATTTATATCGTGAATGTCAACAAGTTAGGTTCCACCTAAATATGTTTGGGAAAGAAAGCAGATGGAAGAGAGAGAGAGAGCTATTATATGCTTGATTTTGTGATGAAGTTTGTACTTGTAAGATAAAAAATTTAACTTTCAAGTGAGTGATAACCAAAAATAAATAAAAATTTGGTGTTAATTGTGTATATCAGAACATTTATTTAAAGTAGCATTTAAATCGTGGATGGATTAATTTAAGTGCATTGACCTATCAAAACATTTATTTCAAGCTCATTATTACATTGATTAAAATTAGAAAAAGTAAATTACATAAAGCGAGTATATATACATGATGTTCAATAATTACAACTACTTGTTCAAAATTATCCTGTACAAGAACTTTGCAACATGTCTAATATTTGAAAATTTAAAATCAAAACATTAGAAGAATTTCACATGAAAATTATTTCTTTACTATTCTTTGTGATAAAGTACTTGGTATAAGTTATGTATAACCCCATTCCTATAGAAAACAAATACAGATATATTTGCTTTTTATGGTTCCATCCTTCTGGCCTTTCAAATTTAAAGCAATTTCACCTTTGAATGAAAGGTTCATATACAAAAATATAAATATTTAGTTAAGTTGAATTACAGAAACAAGTATATAGCATGTTTAAGTCTTTTTGCATGCTTCACAGTATAGTTATTTATTATATATGCTCCAACAACAAAGTTTCTTGACCAATCAAAGATTCACAATTTATTTAACTCAAACAGGAAATTTGTTAGAGAGTATACCTTTGATATTGGCCAAAGTTCCACAAGCCAACTTTTACGTAAACAAAGCAAAACGAGTTGTGATGGTTCAAAGCTCTCTGGCAATGAAATTGAAGGATACCCCGACCAATCAATAAACCGCAAGCTGGAAGGAAGATAAGTGATCACACAGTTTGAGCTAAAAGTTCCATCAACAACTATGAGTATTTTTAAGCTTTGCATCCTCTTGAAAATATTGCTATAATTGACAAGATCATCTTCAAAATAGTAATATTTTGGGATACATAGGCTTTCCACCTTTTCTGTTATCTGTAAACAATGAAACATATATTTAATGTCTAACAAATAAAAATGAAACAAAAAAGATAAATAGAACTATGAGCTAACGAAATTATTAATTATGTTAAACATTGCTTACCAACTTTCCTTTAAAAAGGTCACAGACCTCCTCAGGAAGCCATATTCTGCTGTTAGTGTACTCTTCCCGTATTACATTTTCTCCCATTCCTCTTATCATATTATGCATCACAAATCTATTACTTATGTTGATGGATAACAGAGATTTCTCAATAAGGTAATCTATTAGAAAACCACGACTTGGGTCTCTCTGTATTTGTTCCACACAAAGATGAAAATTATATCTAGACAAGCATGTGATATCTAGAAATGCAATATCTAGGAATAATTCCTTCTCATCTTTGTCCAGACCATCAAAACTAAGCCTAAGCTTTCCTAGAATATCATTGTGAGGGATTCTCTTCAGCCGATCAATTATGTGTCTCCAGTGCTTTTTGTCTCGTCTATAAAATGAAGAACCCAAAACTTTAAGAGCTAATGGGAGTCCACCAGCATGCTTCACCACTTGTCTTGAAAGTTCCATAAAATCTTCTTTTGGTGATTTTTCTCTAAAAGCATGCCTACTGAACAATTCAAGTGCTTCATCCTCAGATAATAGTTGGACTTCATACACGTTATCCCCAACGTGACTGATTAACAGGTGCTTGTCTCTTGATGTTAAAATAATTCTGCTACCCATTCCAAACCACTCTGGCCCTCCAACTAAAAATTCCAACTGTTCTTGGTGATTTACATCATCGAGAATGAACAAAACTTTCTTCCAGCGAAGCCTACTCTTTAAAATAATCACCCCTTCATGTTCACTAGTTATACTCATCTTTTCACCCAAGAGCTTGCGAATGACGACTTGTGCTAGCCATGCTAGTCCGTTTTTCTGATGAAGTGTTCCAACGCCACCAAGAAAACAATCGGCTTCAAATTGATGACGGTATATTTCATACAGAACACGTGCAAGTTCTGTCTTGCCAATGCCGCCCATACCCCAAATTCCAATAGAGCGAACATCATTTGATTCCATATCTAATATTTCGGTTGCTTTCTCAACCTGAGATTTCATACCCACTAAGCTTTCCAGGAAAGGTGAAATAACTTGAAGAGACTTAGGAAATATATCATCAACTAGCTTCTTGATGCAATCTGCCTCATCCCTTCATTACAGTGAAAAGATTCTCAGTGCAAATTAAATAGAAAATAAAACAAACACATAACAATGTCAGAAAGGTAGTTTTTTTTTCCCGTGTCACAAGGTAGTTTAAATAAACATGAATTACAACATTTTTAAATCTAATTACAGCAAGCACTCAAGGTCTGTCCATTAATGTAAATTATAGTTATAAATAAACTATCAGGAATTGTGTGGATGTGGCTAAAAGGTTTGGTCCTTTTTCCTCTTGATAATGAGAAACCCGAACAAAAAAAAAAGCTTACTTGAAATTTAGTAAATGATAGCCTGATATTTTCCCTGCCTCCACAAATGCACCCCTCCATCTCTGAACATTCTCCATATCATCTTTGTATTTTACCTCGTGTTGGGAAAATGAATCAGCGAAAGGGGGATTTTGATGGCGTACATCTGATGGACTCACATCATAGAAGACTGGAATCACAATCTGCTCCAATTCATTCTTGCACTTTATGATGTGTGCAAGCTCCTCTAAGCACCATCTTGAGGATGCATAGCTTTTTGAAAATATTACGACAGCAAATCTGGCCTCTTCTATGGCTTTTAAAAGTTCAGCAGAAATTGATTTTCCCACTTCCAACCGCTCATCATCTTTAAAAGTGTGGATTCCTCTTTGTTCCAGAGCCTTATAGAGATGACTCACAAAGGTTCTATGCGTATCTTCACCTCTAAAACTCAAAAAGATATCGTACTTGCAAACTTTGGAAGAAGAAGCGTGTGACATTGTTGAAGAGTATTGCTAAAGCCTTAGTGAAAGAAAAAGTGGTACTTTTCAAAAGAAGAATAGAAAGTGGATGCATTCAGCATTGCTAAATACACAGAAAGTGAATGCAAGTAGTTGAGAAGGAGGGATCATTAATAAATTTTCGAAACTTCATCTACAGCTAGGAGTAGTAATGTATGTGAAAGAGAACTAACGTTGGGTGGGCCTTTGCTTGTCAACCACTTTTTTGTGAGGGATGAAGCATTCCATCACAAAACGAGAAAACAAGTTCTTACAAGTAGCATTCTACGTTGATTGTATACTCCAAAACCTTCAACACACCTCATCTTCATCCCATCCCCACCTCGCATATTATTTGTCTAATGTTTTAAGAATAATATTTCTTGCTTACATACCGAGCATACACACACATAAAAAGTAACAAACCACTTATTTTCCTTCATACAGAATACATTCTTATCATCTTATTATTATAAATGGGTCCAACATGAAGGAGTTAGGTTAGAGTGAGTCATTGATAGCTCACAAATACATAATACATAGTAAAGACTTCAACTTTATCATTAATGCAGAGAGAAATTAAAGATTGAAAGAGAGTAGAAAGGGCTAAATGTACGAAAAAGGAGAAAATTCAACAAAATTGATACCCAGTGAGGGAGGGAAACTTCTTCCTTGTTTCTCTTTTGGTTTCGGGAAGTCCCACATTGGGGGTAAAACGTTTGCGATTTCATACGAGGGGACTCGAACTCGAGACCTATTGGTTAACGATGAAGGAATACGTATCACTCCACCTTAACCCTTTTTGGCTCTTCCTTGTTGTCATCAACCCTACACCTTTTCCACCATTCCTGAGAAATTGAAGTGTACAACAACATACTCGCTGTGAAATATCATAAGTGGAGCTCGGAGAAAATAAAATGTACCCAAATCTTATCATTATGTAGAGGTAAAAAGGTTATTTTTGATTTCCATGTGTCTTCAATAACCACATACATTAAAGTCCGATTAATTCAAATTTCAGCTGCATAAAACCCATTTAAGAGGAAAGAAATCAAATTTTTCCATATCAAGAGGCTCGAATCCGAGACCAAAGAGAGATAAATTTTTCCCGCTTTTACTTTGGTGGAAAAGCTTCCCGGAGAGAAAAAAAAAAGCTTTTGTGCAGAAGCAAAACTTATTATTTTCGAGAGGCTGAAAAAATATATTTTTAAAAAAAAAGGTACATTCTTATGCTTTTTTAGAAATTTTGATCAGAGATAATTGCTGCTTATAATTGTTTTTCAAATTGATTAGTCATTTTAAAATTAATTAGTCAAACATAAATGATATTCCATCAAAAGTAGTAGTACTGTAATTTATTTTTTTGGAAATACTTTTCAAAATAAATTGATTTTCTTCACAAAAAAAAACTATAGTTCTTCAATTTTACAAGTCTGAAATTCTTGTTTAGGATGAATTCAAAGTTAATAATTAATATTTCTTTATTCACTTTTATTTGTCATATTTGGATTAAAGAAAAGAAAAGATCAATATTCAAAGGTCCAAATGAAAATTAACTTCTTGATTTAGCGACTTTTCCCGGAAGAGCAGAGGGGACTGATTCCTAGAATGAGAGTTTCTTCAATGCCGTAGTCTTAGTCTAGAAATGCGGATAACAATCCATAATAATCTTTAATTGAACTTAATAATTAAATTAGTTTTTTATTAAAAAAAGAAGAAGAAGAAGATGAAGAGACTGAGAAAAATTTGAGCCACCTTCGAAATTGATTGTTGTACATACATTTTCATTCTTAATCAAAGTTTTTGTATATTTTTAATAGATAATAATCTAGCAATTTGTGTGCACGATTCATTTGGTTTGTTTATCTTGTTTTTAAGTGATTTTTCATGATTTTTTATATCACATCTTAACGGTTAAATTGATAATTAAACTAATAACGATCAATAACCGATAAGCCAATATCTTAACAGTTCTATAGTGATTTGGCATGTCTACAAATGATAATCGATAAGTTGAACCAATTAACTTCAAAATCGAACCAAACCAATCGATACACAACTCTATCTCAAATTTGAATAGAAATTCAATACAAAATACCAAATAAAAAAATCGAGCCACTAAGAATAAAAAGATAAAGATAAAAGAATAATAAGAGGGTTTCTCGAATAATAAAACAACTCCCATTTCCAGAGTATAAATACGAGTTAATAAGACAACAAAAAGGTGGGAGCTCGGAAACGGGAAGGAAAAAGGGGAAAAAAAAGTAAAACGATAATAAACAGAATAAAAAAGAATCTTTTGTGGCTGAAATTTGGCTAGCAACTGAAATCGTTTCATTTCTGAGCTAGCAATGGAAGCTCTACTTGGAAGTTCGCCTTCTCCTTCTCCTTCTCTTTCATTCACCATCACCGGAAGAAACCCCATTACTTCTTTTAAGGTATGTGAAAAATTGGAAAGTTAAGTTTTTTTATGGTTCTTGAAATAACCCCATTTGCTCAAGTGGGCAAATTCCATTTCATATTACTATTTGTTCTTTTAGTTGGTGTTCTTGATTTCATTAATTTCTCGATGTTTCAATTTATGCGACGGTGTTTGACTAGAAATTGAGTTTGAAATAGTACCAATTTGATTTTGTGTAGTATGAATGGTAGAAACCCCATTATTTCTTTTAAGGTATGTGAAAATTGGAAAGTTAAGTTTTTTATGGTTCTTGAAATAACCCCATTTGTTCAAGTGGACAAATTCCCTAATATTTCATATTACTATTTGTTCTTTTAGTTCGTGTTCTTGATTTCGTTAATTCCCCTCAATTTCAATGTGAAAATACTGCTAATTTGACTGGAAATAGAGTTTGAAAATACTGCTAATTTGTTTTTGTGTAGTATGAATGGTAGTAGAAGATAACAACAACAACATACCTAGTGTAGTCTATGGGGAGGGTAGAGTGTACGTAGACATTACCCCTACCTAGTGACGGAGTCAGAGTTTTCATCAAGGGGTTCAACATCTACTTTATATACATAAAAGATAATTTTAACCATGTAATAAACAATATAATTCTCCATAGAAGGGGGTTCGGATGAACCCCTTGATCCTACTTGGCTCCGCCCCTTGTCCCTACCTCAGAGGTAAAGAGGTTGTTTCCGATAGACCCTTGGCTCAAGATGAATGGTAGTAGAAGAAGATATTAATTAGCTTGATAGTTTTAGTTTACTTAGAAAAGTATTGAAGTGTAAAATGAGTTTAGGAGGGGAGAAAATCTGGTGATTTTTGTACATCTGCCTAAGTCTGGAGGAATAATGAAGGTTTAAACAAGCTGGCCCGGATTAAATAATTTTAATGACTGAATTGTGTGTAATATTTTTGAAACTCTTGAAAGGGGAAGAGTGTAGTATAGATTAAAACTAAGAGAGTTCATTATTTTAGCAGTCTGTTTTCTCTATTGTGAAACACTGAAGTAACATGGAGATCCTTGTTTCAATTTTATGTAGTAAACAAGTATACTTGTGTATTTTAAAGTTTCCAGAGCCAGTAATTCGAGTAAATATTGGAACTTTATATTGTTTTTCATTTGATGATAATCTCACGATATTAATGAAAGAAAAGGTTGAAATTGAAAGATTTGAACATTATTTGAGAGGCTTGAATCAGAGAGGTAAAAAATTGAACCCTTCGTTCAGTCATATAAATCAGTCAACTACACCTCAGTCTCAAACTAGTTGGTGCAGGCTACATGGTTCCGCTATATCCATTCCACTCTATTCATGCTATTTCATTGCAGTACTAGTACATAATTGGTCTTTTAAGACCAAAAGCATATATTTTAAACATTATTATTTCATTGAGGGAGAAGGTCCAAATTTCTCCCCGTACTATTTAAATCGCTCAATGTTGCCTCTGTCACATTTTTGGTCCATTCATATTCTTGTTGTTAACAAATCGTCACGTATTTTTACATTTTGTTAATGGAACTCCAGCATAAAATTGGTGGACTCTACGTGCCCAAATTCTTTGAGAAAAATGTCCAAATTTACCCCTCAACCTTACTATGGAACTTCATTAGTAGGGGTCAAGGGTAAAAATAAGACTACTTCCCAGCGGAGGGGGTAATATTAGATCAAAAGCTTATGGAGGCCAAAGTTGCTCAATTTAGATAGTACACGGGAAAATTTAACCCTTTTTCCTTTGGTTAATTTTAAAGGAGCTGGAAGGCTAAGAAATGATTATGAGTAATCATTCCTGCTTGTATATGGTGGACCATCTAGAAGGAACAAAATCAACATGTTCGTTCTGTAAACAAGAAGTAAAGCATCTCCAAACTAAACGCTACTCGTCTTTCTCTTTCTCTTTGTGTTTTTGGTGCAAAAATGCAAAATTTATCAGTAAAACTTTAGCAAAGTTTTACTTTCTCAAAGATCATACATTTTGAACATTCTGCAGGTGCTTTCATGGAATTCTTTGTACAGTGGAAGTAATTACACTCGAGTATATCATCCTATATTGCGTCTGAAAAGAAGTAGCAATGACAACTCTGGAAGTTGCTCTCCTTTATGCTACATTGAGCAAATGTACAGAAACAGAATGTTTTCTGAGCCAATCCGGAGGTGTAGAAAAATATTCATAGATAAGCAAAGTTTGCTGGTTATACAAAATGGCTTAGCTTTTCTACCAAGAAAATTCAAAACCAGTCTCCGCAAAACATTAAAGCACTCGCAAATTTTTAAGAGTATAGTACCTGAGATATTTGTTCGGTCCTGCATAGGACTAATGCTGGTTATGGAAGTCAATGCTGCTGTTGTGAAAGCGCCTTCTTGTAAGTCTGTCAGTTTGATGGATCATGCCAAGCTTTTCCATTTTGTAAGACTCGATTATTCAAATATAAGTAACGAATCACCTATTTTCTTCCCATTTTAGTTGCTCTCACTGAAGAAAATCTACTTTTCTTGGAGGCATGGAGAACAATTGACCGTGCATATATTGACAAGACCTTCAATGGTCAAAGTTGGTTTAGGTACAGAGAAGACGCACTACGAAATGAACCAATGAACACAAGGCAGGAAACATGTAAGTTTTGCCCTTTTTCAGATGATCTGTTAGTGATTATCTGCATTGCAGAATACTCAGGGAAGAAATGATCTGCTATGCATCTGCGTTGAAGCTTCTGATTGAAAAAGAAGAATTCATTATTATGAGTAGCTAGAGGACTAAAGTGTGCAATCTATATAGAAGGGAAAATGTATTAGTTAACCTTACAAACATGTATAACAAGATGCAACTTAGCAAAATAGTACCTGGCATATTCTTGTATTTTCTTTTTGCTGACAAGATGCTATATTGTGCCCATCAGTCTGTGGATATACCTTTTGGTCAAGGTCACCTGCATGATGGACTAATAGTTTGTATCTTGAGTTCTGAATTTTGTCTGATATGTGCTTTAAGCAACCTCATCTATTTTCTGGGACCATGCCATTTGTGGCAGGAAACTCTGTTAATCAATATATATATAGTGATAGAAACGTACAGATTCCAATAACCAACCTTGAAGCTTTAAACTTGTCTGAAGTCTGAAATGACTTGTCTCAGCTACAGGTGTAGTTTTCCATCCCATAAATGTACATATTGTTAAATCATTGCACTACACTGTCTCCAGATGCAGCAATAAAAAAGATGCTTGCCACTCTGGATGACCCTTTCACCCGTTTTCTGGAGCCTGAAAAGTTTAAAAGTTTGCGGGTATGGTTCTTGTTTTCTCTTGTCTTGTTAGCTGGTGGTTAACTCCACCCCGATTGATTGAAAATTTGCTTCCTAAACAGATTTCTTCATATGTTTCTTGAAGGCAGTCAGGAACTCAAAATGCACTTACTGGAGTAGGGTTGTCAATTGGCTATCCATCGGGGAAAAATGAATCAGCCTTTGGACTGGTCGTTATCTCAGCTTCTCCAGGAGGTCCTGCAAATAGGGCTGGCATCTCATCTGGTGATATCATCCTACAAATTGACAATACCAGCACAGAAAACATGGGTATATATGATGCAGCAGAACGGTTACAGTAAGTTTTCTTCTGTTCCTGAAGTGCAGTTTCATTTTATGCTTCACAGTTCAAATTTTTGATGAGTTGAAGTCTTATTCTGGGTTTACCAGACAAGTGAAGCACAACAATTGAGAACTTGAACGGAAGGGAAACATCAGTAAATTATTGAATTTACTTATTCATAACGATTGCCATGCTATTTTTTAATAGTAATTTGTCATGATTTCTTCGCTTCCGTTATTTCGTTTTCAATCTGCTTTGATACGCCTTTCCTTGAGCTGAGGTCTATCGGAAGCAACCTCTCTACCTCCCAAGGTAGGGGTAGGGGTAGGGGTAAGGCCTGCGTACACTCTACCCTCCCAGGCCTCACTTGTGGGATCACACTAGGTATGTTGTTGTTGTTACTTACTCATAACTATTGCACCTGAGAAACCTAATGATAGGATCTGCATGCTATAACTTTAAGCCAGAGATCTTCATCTTTCTCACGTTATACTGAATCAAACTGGAAATATTCCTGGGAGAAACAGTAGTACTTCTGATTTATGAGGGAGAAACATTGACTTATCAAAAAGAAAAAAAAAAACCGCTGAAGTAGAAGTATTTTTACTCTGCTATCATACATATGAGTTCATAAACAAGAATCATGTGGCTAATAGGTTTGTAATTGTAGGTCAATATCTCATAATATTTTCTGATTCTAAGATCCTAATATCAACATGTTGGTAGACTGTTTCCACTAGCGATTCTGTCTATAGCATAAGTTTATATGTATATATTTTCCTCTTTATTTATTGTTATTTTTGTTGACATACAGAGGACCTGAAGGAAGTGGTGTGGAACTAACTGTACTTCGTGGATCCGAGACAAGGAAGCTATCATTGATGTGTGTTCATTTTGTTGAACTCTTCTAAAGTTTTCTATGATCTGCATACTTCTGTTACTTTTAAATATGACTTGTTATATGTATTAAAGAAAAAGCTATTAATGCATCTATTAATAAGTTTCAGCTCATGCCTTCTTACTTAGCTTTTCTTCGAGTGAAGCTATGTAAATGTTTCATTTTTTTATGATTACGCTCTTTTATATTTTTAGCTAGAGATGCATAGTCTTAACAAATACTAATAATCTGCTGTCTTCCAGACGGGAGAAAGTTTCTCTGAATCCTGTAAAATCAAGAATCTGCAAGCTACCCACTGGAGGAGATGATGCTCCTCAGATCGGATACATCAAACTATCAACATTCAACCAGAATGCTTCTGGTAAACTATCTTATCAACCACTTCTAATATTAAAAACACTATTCTACTTACTAGACAATCAGACTACTCTTAAATTGCCTATTATCTGAACTAGTGGCCTTGCTTCTTTTTTTTTTTCCTCTTCTAAGGAGTGGTTTGTCGCTATGCAGATGCATTGCATCAAATTAGAGAAACTTTTTACTACTCTCTGATTTGGTTATCATAAGTTATACACATTTCATGGTTTAGAATTTGTCTTGATCTTACAGGTGTGTTCACTGTTAGTATGCCATAGTTGAAAATAGCATTTCCGTCAATGACAATGAAATCATTTGGAAAGTGAATCCTGCATTTCATATTGCTACGCTTTATATCTATCATTTTATGCATGCTTCCACTAAAATTTTCTAGAAATGTGATGATTTCAGTACGTGTTTGAAGAGTTAAACATCGGGGTAGTTTTTTCATAAATTCCAGCTAAATAGTTATGTAAATCTCCCTATAGGTGCTGTAAGAGAGGCGATTGAAACCTTAAGGAAAAACAATGTTAAGGCCTTTGTCTTGGACCTTCGGGATAACAGGTGATGAGCTCTCACCATGTCTTCATTTGAGTCTTTAATTGTGATCTGAAAGTTGAAATCTTGTGCAGTGGTGGTCTCTTCCCTGAAGGAGTTGAGATAGCAAAAATTTGGTAAGCTTGTTGTGTTTGGATTTTCCAGTTTGAAGCGTCTGCTTAGTTTTCTTCTGATGATCCAATGTACTCGAATGCTAGTTTCTCAATAAGTATTACTCATCTTTTCAAGGGTCGATGTAGGTGTTGACAATGAAAACTCTTTCCTTATTTTATTCTTTTTACATAAGAGTGAAACATAGGTCTATATATTGTTAAATACTAGAAGTTCTTTTGATACAATGTAGTCAAGTCAAAATAATATTTTCAATCACAACAGAGAGTTTATGAGATTACTTTGTTAGTGATACAATGAAGTGCTTTCTTTGGTTCAGCATATTATTATTCTCTAGCTTTTGCGTTTTAATGTTTGCCCCTTTGATGCTACTGCTACTGCTATGCAAGAAGACTAAACTGTGCTATGCAATGGATTTCACTGCCAACCAGGTTGGATAAAGGTGTGATTGTATACATATGTGATAGCCGTGGTGTTCGAGATATTTATGACACGGATGGGAGCAATGTGGTAGCTGCTTCAGAGCCCCTAGCTGTGCTGGTAAGTTTATTTATACTTGGTCATTTTTGTCGACATGGATTAGCCTAACCTCAGCTAAGTGGTTTTTATGATGAAGGTAGACAATTGAGTTGGTTCTTTGTTTTTTTCCCCTTGTGTACTTAAATTCCACTGCATCTTCTTGTTTTGTGATACTCATGGCTGGACTGTCGTTCTCATTCATCAAATATTGGTGCTTAATGATGTATAATGATCCTATTCTTCCGGTGTACTTGAGTTTAACATGAAATTTGTATTTTGCACCAGTCAGAAGCTCACTTCTGTCCCACTTCAGCATTTTAAGTTTATCTTTTGCTTCACCAAAAGTTGTTCTAGTTTTTCTTTCCATCTTTTAAAGTTCACACTTCACACACTGATTCCGCCAATCCCTGCGCCCTCCCCAGGCCAAACTCACCAACATAAGTTTGTCAGGTAAACAAAGGGACTGCAAGTGCAAGTGAGATTTTAGCCGGTGCTTTGAAAGATAACAAGCGTGCACAGTTGTTTGGTGAACCAACATATGGCAAGGGGTAATAACTTTATTACTTACATGCAAATACGCTTTAGCTGGCAAAAGAAGAATGCTATTCTTACTTGTTTCTTCTTCTGATACAGTAAAATCCAGTCTGTATTCCAGCTATCTGATGGCTCTGGCGTGGCTGTTACAGTTGCTCGGTATGAAACTCCTGCTCACAACGATATAGACAAGGTCCACACTCTCTCTATCTCTCTCACTCTCGTTCTGATATATACTTGCCACGAGCAAATATGGTTGTTGATGTGTATCATCTTTCTAGGTTGGTGTAATCCCGGACCATCCTTTGCCAGCATCATTTCCAAAAGACGACGAGAGCTTCTGTAACTGCCTTCAAAATCCCGCTGCTGCTTGCCACCTAGATAGAGTCGAGCTATTCTCGAAATGATTCAATCCTGCAATCTGAAGAAAATACCTTACTTGTTCAACATTTTGTTTGTAAATTCCATTGATTCTTTTACCAGATACATGCATCTGATGTTTGTACATACAAAGAACCAAGAACAAGGGACAACTTCAATTCCTAATATTGTTGAACTCTTGCTCTAAAAAGGGTCTATTTTTACCCTGAACTATTCGAAATGGAACAACTTTGCCTTCCGTTTAATGGTGAAATCTCCAAAATGTCCTCGCTGTTGGCCAAATAGCTCAAAAAATCACATTTATCATTTGGAATTTACAAGTCACAGTAGTAATTGCTTCATGCTGTGTTTAGAGACCGCATCAAATGATGTGACATCGACATCCTACTTGGTTTATAAGTTACATTTATCATTTGCGATTTATAAGTCATATTAGTCGAAGATCTTTCGGAAATAACCTCTTTACCTCTTCGAGGTAGTGGTCTATGTACACTCTACCCTTTTCATAAGTGATACTAGCAATTTTATAAGCCATACTAGTAATTGCTTCACGTTGTGTTCAGAAACCACATAAACTGATGTGACACAGACATCCTACTTGATATAAGTCACACTAGTGAGGGTCTTTCATAAATAGCTTTTCTATAGTTTAATTGTAGAATGCACAAAGTTGGTAAGATTTTTTGATACCATACTGAAATAAATTTGGCATGGTTCAATTTTTCACTTCACAATTTGGCTTGTGAGGTTCGATATTGGTTTAACTCAAGTTCAAAAGAATTACAACATATTATAGTTATGGACGAGCATCAAAGATATCAAGCTTCCTATTGACTTCTCACCGCGTACTGAGATGTCCAACAAAATGGTAAGACTTTTCCATGGAAAGGTAATCAAATCAAGACTAAGATGGAAGTACCTAATACTCCCTATTTTTTACCGGTCACGTTTCACTTCTCGAAACTTAATTTGACTGATCGTCAAAATTAAATAGAACTAAATTAATTTTATATTATATCCAGTGGAATTCCACTTACCACTGCCTTTGTGAATATAGGGAATCTATTTTCGAAAGCCCATCTATGAAGTTAGAGAATTTGTTGGGAAGCCCCTCGGCTCAAAGTATAGCAAATCCAAGTAGAAAGAATAGAAAAAACATAGCAGCTAACAAGGAAAGTAGTGTGTGTAAACCTTCAAATATTTTAATTTTAAATTTACTCATTTTTTCCTTTTCTATGCGTCTCTCTCAATATAATTGGATAATTCGGATGTCCGGGTCGGGTCCATATTTGACCCGATTCCCATTCTATAAATAGGCCGTTGCACCGTCCATTTGGAATTTTAGCACTCCACCGTTCACAATCCCAAAGCTTCAATTGCAACCGCAGAGAGAAGAAGAAGAAGAATCAACAATGAAGCCCATGGTAGTAGACTATTTAGCAGACATGGAAGAACAAGGATCAACAATGGCGATGGACGTTGATGACGTGGACGCAATCGACATGTTCGGCGAAGGTCCACTCGGCGGCGGCGAACACCTCCGTCTCGCCGACTCCGACTTCTTCAATCTCTTTCAGGATGATTTCGATGACTCCGATATCAACTAAATCTATCGCCTAAAACTCTTCCCCCGCTAGAAACAACAATATATGTGCTGTTTTCTCCCCCTACCTAGGGTTTACTCTTGCCTATGGTACGTTGTACTTAATTTTCTGAAGGAATAAAGCAATTTTTTGGATGCTCTAGAAATTTCATCATAGCTTGCTTATTCACATCGATTTTTTCGTGTTATTTTGAAAGCTTTTCGGGCTTTGGGTTCTGAGTTTCTGATTATGAAGCAATAGTTAGTTGTAGCTTGAATTTATAGCTCTGATTGTGAGGTATAAGTAGTTTCTAAGAGCTGTTTTCTCTTTTTGTTTGATCAATTGTTAAGTTCGAATATGTAAGAGCTGATTCGAGTCTCGCTGTTGGCAAATCTATCCAAAAAAATATGTTTTTTCTATGGAAGGCAATCATCTATACTAATTTGAAATCTAGTCAGTTCTAGCAAATGATAAAAAAAACACTAGAGGACTCTTAGTATATATCATAAGAGCATATTAGGGAACTTGTAGTGTTAGATAAGTTTTAAGTATGGAATAATGAAATATTTGGATTCAAACGAAGCACTTATGGTGATGAGGATTCATACTGCTGAACTAGCTTGGGATTGAGTTTTAGCTGATATTGTTGGAAAATTTATGGTTTCGTTGTCATTGTTGTGACAAATTTACATGTGCAAACCATTGTTCGCCCCAATTTCGGATAAAGAAGAAAGGCTGTGTAGGTTGACTGTGTCTGATATTAGGATGAATTCTCTTGTCATGACAGGTAGAATGACTGATTCATGTAGATTGTAGTTGACCCTAATTTGGGATTTAGGTGTAGTTATTGGCCTTTTCATATTACTTACATGGTGGTTATCCAGATGTGTGATTCAGCAATTCAGGTTTTCAATTGATATTTCTTGAGAAAACTGTGTACACCATTCATTCTATTTCACTATTTCTTGTGCAACCTGAGCAGTCTTCTGTATTGTCATTTTCTCGGAGAGTCGAATTGCTTATGCAACACTTAAGTTTAGGTTACTGTGTTCTGGCATTTCACTGCTTATGTGATACAGAGGACAATGCTCTGTCTGACTTGGTTCCTCTTTTCTGTTAGGCATCAGTGGTGGCTTAGTTTAATATATGTCGTTCGTACTTATCAGAAGCATAAAACTTATGCCATTCTTGAAGCTTGTTTTTTGGTTTGCCAGTACTTTGCATATTACCCTAATGTTGGAAGGTTAATCCATTTCATAGGTATTGCAAGAACACTCAGGCATTTCAAAATGCTCGTCTAGGTTATGTCTTTCAGTTGTTCATGTATAGTAAGTAAACAATGCATGTTTGGTTTTGTTTGAAAGATTGAAATTCTTGCTTTCTATCCCAAGTTTTACCCTTCCTTTCATAATGGTGGAGTTCTGGCCAGCTTGTGTGCTCGTCTACTAATCCATTGAGTGCGTGCTATGGGAATCTCCCTCGGGAATATTTTGACCATTTGAAGTTGAGTACTCGAGTGAATGTTCCCAATGACCAGTGTCTTGTTTCTGTGGTTGCGCTTTGTTGCTTCTGAGTACACATCCGTGAAAAGGACTGAAATAAAACTGGAGAATTAATTATCTTCTTGAGCTTATAGTAGCTTTACTGACATTGTTGGCATCATTTGTGTATGTACTTAAACATTAGGAATTTAGTATCCTTTGTACTTGTTACCATTCTCAGAAGAAAAAAAGTGTATGATCCCTTTTGCAAATATCTTGATTTATTTACAACCTTATGGCGATATTGATATTTGTGCCCAGCTGGACAAGAATGATGTAATGGGTAATAGGTCCTGCCCAAAGTTTGGGATTATTATAACAATTTCGGTCAATGTTTGAGTATATTTCGAACCATTTTCCCTATTTAAAATTGTATTTTATTCCCTTTAACATATCTTTTGTCATAAACAAATACTTTTTAGATTTTATCTTATAAAGAAAAAGAGATAAAGATGCAAAAAATGGAATGAAATAAAACATGATTAGATCTAAAGCATGCATGGATTAACATATTTTTCTCAATGTCAAACAAAAATTAGCCACAAAAAGGCAGATAACTTAGCAGCAAAATGTGCATTTCAATTTATCTAAAAACCAATCACTGAAGAATCTCTCTATAAAAACTTCTCATTAGCCCAAAAGGTTTTCATATATATATATTGAATACCAAAAACATAAAAAAAAATTAAGGAGTTTTATATATTTAATATATATACGTATATATAATTTTATATAATATATCAAGATCAATATGGCAAGTGCTCAATGCAATCCTGATCAATCCCATTGCCAAGCTCAGGTGAAATATCATATCTTAGAATCTATGGTTTACTCCATCTCATTTTATATGATAAAAGAATGATACATTTATGTATTTGAAATCGATTCAAGATTTGAAATTTATGATTTCTAGATTTTAGCCATTTTGAGCTTACTAGGTTCTAAACTTGTGATTTGTAACAAATCGAGTCAAAGGTACTGAGTTCTATTGAAGTTATACTGTAAACACTATATCTGTCCATATTTGAAAATCTTAAACTTTAAACTTTAGTTTTTACCCTCGACGATATACTCTCATAACCATAGAAGCATATGGATATGTTTAATATCACAAATTCGAAGGATACTTCTAATATGCACGAAAAATATGATTAAACTCATCATTTAATCAAATCACCGTCATATAAAATGAAACAAATGTAAAAATATATATATACAGAAATTATGATTTGGTAAATTCTTAATTTTTACCTTCTTTTTTTTTTCTTTCCTTCTACTCTTATAAACTTGCAATTTTTGGTAGGCAAATTACTCTGTTAGCAAAGTTGAAGATGCAATCCAGAGAGCTTGTGAATCAGCTCAACAAAAAAGGGAACAAAATTCTGGATTTCTTCACCAGGTAATTTTATTAGATATCATTGATTAGTCAAGGTGTGCGTAAACTATTCTGGACAGCGCAATTATAAAAAAAATATTTAAAATAAATCGTTGGTGTATTAAATTATTTTTCTTGTTGGTTTGTGTTTTAGACTGGAGAGCAAATGATGCACATGGCTCAAGATGCAGTTGATGGGGTGAAGAACACATTTGGAATTGGAACTAAAAATAATAAATAAAAGAATTATTGTTCACTAATGTGTTATATAAGCATTTGTAACCAATAAGAATTATCTATCACTATGTTATTATTAATCATATAAGCATGTTATAATTTTTTTTTGTTGGTGTTTGTTTGCGCATTAGATTATTTATAAAATGTGAACAAAAGAAAAAGAAAAAAATAAGTCAAATAGTTTTGCTTTCAATATAGATGGAAGGGTAGTTTCAGAGTTCGAGATGTCTGAGCTTAGGGTTCCACAAGCATTTAAAGTATTTGATGCTCAACAAACTATCTTTCTCTTTATGATATTGATAACAACATAAGAAAGCCTAGAGCATGGTCGTTAGTCTTGTTTTTGCTGAGCTTGATGCTCTATGGTATAGACGTCTTTGATTAGACGAAGACAAAAATATAAGAAGAATATAGTGAGGGTGTTTATAAAATCACTAGTTATAGTCTTAATGGAACTCTTATTATATAATAGCACGTAGCCATAGGAAAAAAACGAGGAGCATGGTCCCTAATCTAGTTTCATAGTCTGATTATCTACGCTATAGACATATTTGATTGGATAGAGACAAATATATAAAAAAGTATATGATAAAAGATACTTATAAATAACTAGGTAGCTAGACATAACTCGTCTCAATCATTTACTTTTACGAAAAAACAGTTCCTTTGGTCATAAATTAACCATATTTTTTACTAAATTGCTAAATGAGGCTAGCAAGTAACATTGTTCCTTATGAGAAGTACATATCATACGAGTACACATTTATACTTTAGTGAAACCAAAGAAATATTGGTATTTCTATGATCTTTACATGCAATGCATTGTAGAAATTCTAATAAACAATCAGTTCGGTGCACAAAGTATCTCGCGTTCACACAAGATCGAGTCTGATATATAGACAGTCTATCCTGATGCAAACATCGTAGAAAATTCTAGTTTTTGTAAAAAACTTTAGAAAGGCTAGGAACCTTTTTGTTGTAACTCATAATTTTCAAACTTTGCCTCAAAATATCAATCTCCCTCTCCCTCTTCACTTCTTGTTTCTCCATTGAAGCAATTTTTTCTTTTAAATGTGCAATGACTTCTTCTTTTGCTTTCAACTCCATATGTAGCTCTTCTAATAATTCCACTTCCTCTGTTCTCCAGCAGAGTCTTTCTCCTGTGAAAACAAATTAAACACATCATCAAGAATAGTAGAATTCATTTGCATCTTACTGTTAAGCAGAAACGAATTCAGAATTTTAAGTTTATGAGTTTCAGATTTTAGAAATGCTGATTACTGGATTTCAGATAACTTATTTATACATATCAAGTGGATTTCTCAACATAAATATAGAATTTTGGGCTAAAACTAATGAGTTCCACCGAATCAGTAACTAGAGCTCTAGCTCCACCCCTATAATTAAATTTTACTAATTGGATAGGGAGTTAGACTCTTTAGGTTACAAGACTTCAATAAATTCGAAGTATGAACTTTTACAACACTAGAAGCTTAGAAGATAAGATTCAACAATTTATATATTGATAAAACTACTTGTTCTTACTCTATTTGTACATTCCTATTTTTTGATGAAAGAAACTCAATTGAACCCTTTTGGACCATGTACCCACCTCCAACAAAAGGAAGGGAGTGGTGGATGAAAAGCCAAAAATGATACTAACAAAAAAGGATGAATAAGAGGCTCGAGGGATTAACATGAAGAGTACATGAATGACCATATTCTAGGAGTGACCTCTGAGCAAGTGTTATTTAGTGAAATAACTCGAATTTCAAATCATTCATTGCCATATGAAAAGGGCAAAAACCAAAGAGAACCATAAACATATGAAAATAAAATAAGAAAATAATAAAAAAACTAAATTTACCTTGATTTGTCCTTTGAATAAGTTCATCAAGCTCATTTTTAATAATAAAATAGAGATTTTTCCATTTCTCAATAGCTTCATCTCTTCTAACTTCCTCTTCTCTAATTTTCTCCAACAATGAATTTCTCACCAACATATGAAACTCTTTATTATCACATTTTTCACTCACCATTTCTTGATTTTCCACTTTCTCTTTATCTTCTTTATAATCTTCCAATTTCTTCTTCAAATCATTTAATTCTTCATTAAGTTTCTTCTTTTCTTGCTTCCATTCTTCTTCTTTCAATGCAAAAACAATCATTTCTTGATTGTAAATTTCACTCTCATTTTCCCTTATACACATTATTTCACTTACCTCTTTTTGAAGTAACCTTACTTTATACTTCAACTCTTCAATAATTTTGGCATTTGGATTGTTTTTATGATTTTTTGTTTGAAGACTTCCCATTTTTGCTAAAAGTCTTTTTCAACTCTCTTTGCCTTTTTCTTTTTCTTCTTCTACTAATAATGGAACTATTTATATTAGGTGACTATGTGGTATATATATAGCAAGTTATTGAATATTCAGGTTTTGATGTGTGCTTTTATTAAGGGGTGACTTAGTACAAGGGTCCATGTAGGAGGTTTTTAATAATAGAGTTGGCTCTCGAGGTGACTCAAAAATTTATATAAGGGGGTTCGAAAAGATAATAGAGTTTCATGTATAAATTTTATACTTGTGACCAGAGTAGTTTTTGAACCCTTTACACTTCACTAGACCCCCCCCCCCCCTTCCCCCCACCAAACTCTTCCAAAAGATTCAACCGTTTATATATAATCAAAAAGGCTATTTTTAAAAAAATAGTTCATTTCATCTTAGCTTAACAACTTGTTGACTCGAACATCATCATTATTTATTTATTTTTAAAATGGTCAAATTTATATACGCTGATACATAAAATTGTTAAGTTATCAGATCATGGAAATATAAAAATATGTAACGATTCATAATAACCGAATTAATAACTTAAAAAATAATATAGGTAACCAAAAGTGACCTCCATGATTTTAATTATGATGAATTCGATCTTTAAAATTCTTAGCATTATTTATACCATCCGTGTATATATATAAACAAAAAATGCAATAAAGGGTAGGAAGGAGACATAAATGCCTGAAAAAGAGGCTCCACCAACATAATAAAAAGTGAAGTGATAGCACTAATTCAATTATTATTAATGGAAACTGTGAAAGATGCTTGTGAATTGTGATACATACCTACACAAAAAATAAAAGTCAATATCTTTGAAAAAATTGACACATTGAATAGAATAAATCCACAAAATTCCAAAATTACATATAAATAAGTATCCAAGGATGTGATTTAGCTATCATTGAGAATTCACATGATCTCAAATTCAAATTTCAACGTAAATAAAAAACTAGTTAACTTTCTTTTTATCTGTTCTAATTTTACTGATCGGACCATATATATTTATATATGAAAAAAAATCACATGTAAATCCTTAATAGGAGCGTGTGTTTTGTGGGGTATTGAATTTTTAGATCTCTTTTTGTATCTATTTTGCCAATTATTATTTTTTATAAAAATAAATAATAATATTAATAATTATTGGGCCTACATTCACGGAGGAAAACATGGTGCGCATATTTGACAATAATTTTTTTTATTTGAATATATAAATATATACCTTTTTCAGCATGGTATTGCTCAACATTATAATAAATATTATTTGAATTTAAATTATATAAATTGATGGTGTAGATTTTATGTTTTTTTTTTTTTTTTTTTTTTTTGTATAGCTTAACATGTTATACCATATTATCTTTTGGTATTTTTCAAGAAAGTTATATATTCATGTTTTTTTGACATATTAACGTGTAGAAAGATCGATGCTATAAAAATATCACATTCGAATAATAAGGTAGAATTTAGATATGCATCGAATAAAACGTGTCAAATTTAGCTAAATCTAGAAGTATTCTTCCTAGAAACTAATTAGGACTAATGATTTTCTGGGCAATTTTATAGTACTAATCATACTAGACATATAAAAAAAACTTATCATAATCATTCTAGAGAATAAATTCTTATGGTGCTAATGCACTTAGCTAGATTGAAGCACTAACCATATTTAAAAATATTTTTTCTTCTTTATTGTCATACATAGAATAATAGGGCATTTCAAAATTCTAGGCAGCCTACCAATCTAACAATAAAAATAATACTAGTACTATGTTTTATTTTATATATTTATATATAGTAATAATAATAATTGTCAAAAATAATTCTTAAACAGTTAGGTACTATGAGAAAAATGTGCACTAGAATGAAATTGATGTTTACCAACAATATGAAGATTTGTTCTTCAAGTCAGCAGTATGGTTTCACTTGGCTTTCTTGTTCAAAGAATACCAGTAGTTTGAGTTGAAACAGAGTCGATCACATATATTTTTTAAAAATTATTGATTAATATGCATAAAAAGTTAAGATAATCTTACAATTTTGTTTTATGATCCCTGAACTCGATAAAAAAAGTAGTGTTTTCTCCTCGAAAATTACAAGTGTCATTACTTAGTTGTCACGAATGGACTCACAAAATTTAAGTTCAAACAATATTCATTACATGGATTTTTAAAAATTTACGGACTAATACATATGAAAAATCAAGAAAGTCGCGTGATTCCTATAAATTGGTTCGTAAATGTGAAAATATGACTTAAAAAATGATGGGACTATACGCAATGCTTCCCCAACTTATTACGAAGGTTCTCAAAAAGTTTTTTCAGAAAAAAAATTTGGGTGCTCCAAGGCGCCAAATCTATGGGCTAATCTAATACACACGAAAAACAAGAAAGTCGCGTAATTCCTAAAAAGTAGTTCGTAAATGCGAAAATATGTCTTAAAAATGGTGGGACTATACACAATGCTTCCCCAACTAATTACGGAGGTCCTCATAAAAAAAAAATTGGGTGCTCCAAGGCGTCATATCAATGGACTAATACACACAAAAAAGCAAGAAAGTTACATAATTCCTAAAAATTAACTAGTAAATGCGAAATATGCCTTAAAATGGTGGGACTATATGCAATGTTTCACCACCATATTACAGAGGTTCTCGGAATTTTTTTTCAGAAAATCTTTTTGGGTGCTCTAAGGCGCCAGATTCATGGGCTAATATTAACACACGAAAAATCAAAAAAGTCGCGTAATTCCTAAATGTTGGCTCATAAATGCGAAAATATGCCTTAAAAATGATGGGACTATACACAATGTTTGCCTAACTCATTACGGAGGTCCTCATAAAGTTTTTTCATAATTTTTTTGAGTGCTCCAAGGCACCAGATCTATGGGCCAATACACAAAAAAAAAAAAATTGAGTAATTCCTAAAAGTTTGCTCGTAAATGCAAAAATATGCTATTAAAAAATGGTGGGACTATACACAATACTTCTCCAACTCATTACGGAGGTTCTCATAAAGGTTTTTCAGAAAGAAAAAAATTGAGTGCTCCAAGACGTCAGATCCATGGGCTAATACACATGAAAAACCAAGAAAACCGCATAATTCCTAAAAGTTGGCTCGTAAAAGAAAATATGTCTTAATAGTGGTGGGACTATAAGCAATGCTTCTCCAACTCATTTTGGAGGTCCACATAAAGTTCTTTTAGAAATAATTTTTGGGTCATCCATGGGCTAAAACACGAAAAAACAAGATAGTCGCGTAACTCCTAAAAGTTGGCTCGTAAATACGAAAAGATGCATTAAAAATGATGGGACTATATGCAATGGTTCCCCAACTCATTACAGAGGTCCTTATAAAAAAAATTTAGAAATTTTTTTGGGGTGCTCCAAGGCACCAGATCATTGGGCAAATACACACGAAAAATCAAGAAAGTCGCGTAATTTCTAAAAGTTGACTCGTAATGTGAAAATATGCCTTAAATATATGGCGGGACTATACACAATGCTTCTCCAACTCATTACAGAAGTCGTCATAAGATTTTTTTAGAAAATTATTTTGGGTGCTTCAAGGCGCCAGATTCATGAGCAAATACACACAAAAAATCAAGAAAGTCTTGTAATTCCTAAGAGTTGGCTCGTAAATACGAAAACACGTGTTAAAAATGATGGGACTATACGCAATGCTTCCCTAACTCATTACGGAGTTCCTCATAAAAAATTTCACAAAATATTTTTGGGTGCTCCAAGCCGCCAGATCCATGGGTTAATACACACGAAATTATTTTTGGGTGCTCCTAGGTGCCAGATCCATAGGCTAATACTCAATAAAAACTTAGAAAGTTAGTTATTCTTTCAAAGTTGGCTCATAAATGTGAAAATATAACTTTAAAAATTGTGGAACTATACGCTATGTTTCCCTAACTCATTTTAAAGGTCCTCACGAAGTTTTTTCTTAAAAAAAATTTGGGTGCACGAAGGCGCCAGATCCATGGGCTAATACACACGAAAAACCAAGAAAGTCGGCAAATTCCTAAAAGTTGGATGGTAAATGCAAAAATATGACTTAAGAAAGGTGGAACTATACACAATGTTTCCCCAACTCATTAAGGAAATCATCTTAAAGTTTTTTAAAAAAAATAATTGGGTGCTCCCATGCGCCAGATCTATGGGCTAATACACAAAAAAACCAAGAAAGTCGACTAATTCGTAAAGGTTGGCTAGTAAATGCGAAAATATGCCTTAAAATGGTAGGACTATACGCAATGCTTCTCTAACTCATTGCGGAGGTCCACATAAAGTGGTTTCAAAAAAAAAATCGGGGGCTCCTAGGCGCCAAATACATATGACTAATACACACAAGAAAAAGAAAAAGTCGACTAATTTCTAATAGATGGCTCGTAAATGCGAAAATCAATCTTAAAATATGGTGAAACTATATGCAATGCTTCTCCAACTCATTACTGAGATCTTCATAAAGTTTTTTCTAAAAATTTATATGGGTGCTCCAAAGTGTCAAATCTATGGGCTAATATACACGAAAAACTAAGAAAGTTGGCTAATTCCTAAAAGTTGGCTGGTAATGTGAAAATATGCCTTAAAATTGTGGGACTATACACAATTATTTTCCAACTTATTACGGAGGTTCTCATAAAGTTTTTTCAGAAAAAAAATTTTAGGTACTCCCAGGAGCCGAATCAATGAGCTAATACACATAAAAAACCAAGAAAGTCGGATAGTTCCTAAAAGCTTGCTCCTAAATACAAAAATATGCCTTAAAAATAGTGGAACTATATGCACTGCTTTCCCAACTCATTACAGAGGTCCTCATAAAGTTTTTTCATAAGTTTTTTTAGAGTACTCTAAGGCACCAAATCCATGGGCTAATGCACATGAACAAACCACCATTTTTCACAGTCCGCATTTAGGGGTAATTTATAGGAATTAGGCAATTTTTTCTTTTTTTTGTGTGTTAGCCCATGAATATTTTTGTGATATGGCTTCCAAATTATTTATTTGCAAAACCTTTACGAAACCCTCCGTAGAGACATGGGGGAGAAGTACGTCCAATATCACCATTTTAATAGTCCATTTTGGGTATTTAGGAGCCAATTTAAAAGAATTAACCAATTTTTTTAATTTTTCGTGTGTGTTAGTTAGCCTATGAATATTTTGATAATATGGCTTCCAACGATTTCTTTGTGAAATCTTTATGAAACCCTTCGTAAGGAATTGAGGGAGCAGTATGTACAGTCTCACCATTTTCAGAGTCCATTTTGGGCATTTAAGGTCAATTTGCAGGAATTAAGTGATTTTCTCAGTTTTGTGTGTTAGCCCATGAATATTATGGTGGTATGACTTCTGGACGATTTCTTTGCGAAACCTTTATGGAACCCTCCTTTGGGAGTTGGAGAGAAGTACATACAGTCTCACTATTTTCAAAGTCCATTTTGGGCATTTATGGGGAAATTTAAAAGAATTAAGCCATTTTCTCAATTTTTATCGTGTATGTTAGCCAATAAATATTTTGGTGATATGACTTTCAGACAATTTCTTTGTGAAACGTTTACAGAATCCTCTATATGGAGTTAAGGAGAAGTACTTAAACTATCACCCTTTTTAGAGTCCATTTTGGGTATTTAGGGGCCAATTTATTGGAAAAATAATTTTTCTCAATTTTTTGTGTGTGTTAGCCTATGAATATTTGGTAATACGACTTCTAGATGATTTCTTTGTGAAATCTTTATAGAAGCCTCCGTAAGGAGTTGAGGGAATAGTACGTACAATCTCACCATTTCCAGAATTCATTTTGGGCATTTAGGGGCAAATTTACAAGATTAAGGCGATTTTCTCAAAAAAAAAATTGTGTGTGTTAGTTCATGAATATTTTGATGGTATGGCTTCCGGAAGATTTCCTTGTAAAACCTCTATGGAACCTACCGTAGGGAGTTGGGGGAATAATACGTACAATCTCACCATTGCCTGAGTCCATTTAAGGCATTATGGGGTAATTTACAGGAATTAGGCGTTTTGCTTAGTTTTTTCTGTTTGTTAGCCCATGAATATTTTGGTGATATGGCTTCCAGAGGATTTCTTTGCGGAACCTTCACGAAAACCTCTGTAGGGATTTTGGGGAAAAGTATGTAAAGTATCACCATCTTTAGAGTCCATTTTGGGTATTTAGGGCCAGTTTACATGAATTAGGCACTTTTCTCAACCTTTCGTGTGTGTTAGCCTATATATTTTTTGGTGATACGGCTTCCAGACGATTTCTTAATGAAACCTTCATGGAACCCTCTGTAGGGAGTTGGGGGACCAGTTTGATAGTCTCACCATTTTCGGAGTGCATTTTGGGCATTTAGGGGGCAATTTACAGGAATTAGATGATTTTCTCAATTTTTCGTGTGTGTTAACCCATTAATATTTTGGTGATATTGCTTCTAGATGATTTCTTTGTGAAACCTTTATGGAACTCTCCGTAGGGAGTTGGGGGAGAAGTATGTACAATCTCACTATTTTTTAGAATCCATTTTGGGCATTAAGGGAGCAATTTATAGGAATTAGGCGATTTTCTCTATTTTTTGTGTGTGTTAGCCCATAAATATTTTGGTGATATGGATTTCCGACTATTTCTTTGCAAAACCTTTACGCAACCCTCCGTCGGGAGTTGGGGAAGCATTTCGTACAGTCTTACCATTTTTAGAGACCATTTTAGCATTTAGGGGACAATTTACTAAAATTAGGTCATTTTCTCAGTTTTTCGTATGTATTAGCCTATGAATATTTTGGTGATGTCTTTCAATCGATTTTTTTGTGAAACCTTTATAGATCTCTCCATAGTAAGTAAAGGGAGTAGTACGTACAATCTCACCATTTTTAGAGTCCATTTTAAGCATTTAGCAATTTGTCACGACCCAAAATCACAAATCGTGATGGAACCTATGTTTTCAACCGATAGGTAAGCCAATCCAATACTTTTACCAATTCATTACTTGGATTTGTCCAATCGTCAATCTACCCTTATCTAACATTAAACCTTGAAATTAATCTCTACTACTGTATTGTCTCCTACCCTAATAAGTACAAAAATTGCAGCCATTAAGAGCTCATCCCTACATTCCTTATCACCAACCATATACCTATTATTCCCGCCCATTGTAACAATCAACATATGCATTACATAAAGCACAACGAAAAACCTTTACCTGAAGTATGCGGTTTCTTTTCCCTCGTACACGTTTTGCCTCAATTTGTTATTTGTGATATGCGAATCATCCCTTTAACTTAATTCAATATATGGGCTAAGTGGTAGAGGATATTAAATTAATTACGGACTTGGCCCATTACTTTCAACTATATTAATTACTTAATTTACTATGTCGAAACTTGTATCAAATCTAAAGATCATGAAAAGAAGATCCAAATTAAGAAAAACAACTACCCTATCTGTAACTACACCCAATTTACAATAATTATGCGATTTTCTCAATTTATTGTGTGTGTTAGCCCATAAAATATTTTTGTGATATAGGTTCCGGATGATTTCTTTGAGAAACCTTTATGGAACTCTCTGTAGGGAGTTGGGGGAGAAGTACGTACAATATCACCACTTTTAGAGTCCATCTTGGGTATTTAGGCGTCAATTTACAGGAATTAGGCAATTTTCTCATTTTTTATGTGTGTTAGCTTATGAATATTTTGGTGATACGGCTTCCAAACGTTTTCTTTGTGAAATCTCTATGGGACCCTCCTTAGAGAGTTGGGGGAGCAGTACATACAGTCTCATTATTTTTAGAGTACATTTTGGGCATTTAGTGGTAAATTTACGAGTATTAGGCGATTTTCTGAGTTTTTTGTGTGTGTTAACCCATGAATATTTTGGTGATATGGCTTCCCAATGATTTCTTTGCGTAACCTTTACGGAAACCTCTGTAGAGAGTTAGGGGAACAGTACATAGAGTCTCACTGTTTTCAAAGTCCATTTTGTACATTTAGGGGGCAATTTACAAGAATTAGTTGATTTTCTCAGTTTTTTGTGTGTTAGCCCATTAATATTTTGGTGATATGACTTTCGGACGATTTTTTGCAAAACCTTTATGGAACCCTCCTAAGGGAGTTGGGGGAGCGTACGTAAAGTCTCACCATTTTCGAAGTCCATTTTGGGCATTTAAGGGCCAATTCACAGGAATTAGATGATTTTCTCATTCTTTTTTTGTGTGTAAGCCTTTGAATATTTTGGTGATCTGTCTTCCAGACAATTTCTTTGTGAAATCTTTTTGGAACCATCTGTAGCGAGTTGGGGGAGCTGTACGTACAGTGTTACCATTTTTAGAGCTCATTTTTGGCATTTAGGGGGCAATTTACAAGAATTAGGTAATTTTCTTAGTTTTTTGTGTGTGTTTGCCCATGATATTTTAGTGATTTGGCTTTCAAACTATTTCTTTGTGAATCTTTTATGTAATCCTCCGTAGGGAGTTAGGGGAACAATACATACAGTCTCACAATTTTCAGAGTCCATTTTGGGCATTAAGGGGGCAATTTATAGGAATTAGGTTATTTTCTTAGATTTTATTTTTTGTTAGCCCATGAATATTTTGGTTATATAGCTTCTAGATGATTTCTTAATGAAACGTTTACATATCCCTTCGTAGGGAGTTTGGGGGTAGTACGTACATTCTCTCCATTTTTCAGAGTATATTAGGTAGTTAGGGGGGCAATTTACAGGAATTAGGTAATTTTCTCAATTTTTCGAATGTGCTAGCTCATGAATATTTTGGTAATATGGCTTTCGAACGATTTATTTGTGCAACTTTATGAAACCCTCCGCAGGGAGTTGGGGGGAGCTAAACGTATAGTCTCACCATTTTCAGAGTGCATTTTGGGCATTTAGGGGAAATTCAAAAGAATTAGGCAGTTTTATCAATTTTCATGTGTTAGCCCATGAATATTTTGGTGATATGGCTTCTACACGATTTCTCTTTGAAACATTTATGGAACCTTCTGTAAAGAGTTGGGGGAGCAGTACGTGTAGTCTCACCATTTTCATAGCCCATTTTGGGTATTTAGGAGGCAATTTACAGGAATTAAGTGATTTTCTCATTTTTCATTTTGGTGATATGGCTTCTGGATGATTTCTTCGCAAAACCTTTACGGAAACCTCTATAGGGAGTTGGGAGAGAAGTATGCACTGTATTACTATTTTTAAATTCCATTTTGGATATTTAGGGGCCAATTTATAGGAATTAGGCAATTTTTAAATTTTTCATGTGTGTTAGCCTATGAATATTTTCGTGATACGGCTCCCAGACGATTTCTTTATGAAACCTTTATGGAACCCTCTGCAAGGAGTTGGGAGAGCAGTACGTTACATTCTTACCATTTTCAGAGTCCATTTTAGGCATTTTTTGGCAATTTTAAGGCATTAGGCAATTTTTCTCAGTTTTTTTTTGTGTTAGCCTAATAATATTTTGGTTATATGGCTTCAAGACGATTTTTTTTCAAAACCTTTACGGAAACCTCCGTAGGAAGTTGGAGGAGAAGTACATATAGTATCACCATTTTTAGAGTCCATTTTGGGCATTTAGAGGCCAATTTACAGGAATTAGACGATTTTCTCAATTTTTCGTGTGTGTTAGCCCATGAATATTTTAGTGATATGGATTTCGGACGATTTCTTTGCAAAATTTTTACGGAACCATCCATAGGTAGTTTGGGGAGCAGTACGTACAATCTAACCATTTTAGAGTCCATTTTGGACATTTAGGGGAAATTTATAGGAATTAAACGATTTTCTCAATTTTTGTGTCTATTGGCTCATGATTATTTAGGTGATATGGCTTCCAAAAAATTTCTTAGTGAAACCTTTATGGAACCCTCCATAGGAAGTGGGGGGAGAGGTACGTAAACTTTTACAATTTTTGGAGTCCATTTATGGTATTTATGGGCCAATTTACAAGAATTAGGCGATTTTCTGAGTTTTTTGTGAGTGTTAGCCCATGAATATTTTGGTGTATGGCTTCCAGACAATTTATTTGAGTAACCTTTAAAGAATCCTCCGTAGGGAGTTAGGGGAGCACTTTGTACAATATCACTATTTTCGGAATCCATTTTGGGTATATAAGGCACCATTTTGCAGGTCTTAGGTAATTTTCTTCAATTTTTCGTATGTAACCCATGAAAATTTTGGTGATATGGCTTTCAAATGATTTCTTTGTGAAATCTTTATGGAACCCTTCGTAGGAAGTTAGGAGAGAACTATATACGGTCTCATCATTTTCAGAGTCCATTTTGTGCATTTTGGGGACAATTTACAGGAATTAGGCGATTTTCTTAGTTTTTTTGTGTGTGTTAGCCCATAGATATTTTGGTCATATGGCTGCCAGACGATTTCTTTGAGAGACCTTTACGGAACCCTTCGTAGGGAGTTGGGAGAGAAGTACGTATAGTATCACCATTTTTATAATCCATTTTGGATATTTATGGGTCAATTTACAGGTTTTAGACAATTTTCTCAATTTTTTTGTGTGTGTTAGCCTATGAATATGTTGTTGGTACATCTTCCAAATGATTTCTTTGTAAAATCTTTATGGGACCCTCCATAGGAAGTTGGGGAAACAATACGTACAGTCTCACCATTTTAGGCATTAAGTGGGCATTTTAATGGAACTATGCAATTTTCTCAGTTTTTTGTGTGTGTTAGTCCATGAATATTTTGGTGATATGTCTTTTGGATGATTTATTTGTGAAGCCTTTGTGGAATCCTCTGTAAGGAGTTGGGGGAGCAGTATGTATAGTCTCACCAATTTTATAGTCCATTTTGGGTATTTAGGGGCCAATTTGTAGGAATTGGATGATTTTCTCAATTTTTTTGTGTGTGTTAGCCTATGAATATTTAAGTGATACATCTTCCAACTGATTTTTTTGTGAAATATTTATGGAACTCTCTATAGGGAGTTGGGGAGGTAGTACGTGCAAATCACCATTTTCAGAGTCCATTATGGGTATTTAGGGGCTAATTTAATGGAATTAAGTGATTTTCTCAGTTTTTTGTGTGTGTGCTAGCCCATGACTATTTTAGTGATATGATTTTCAGACGATTTCTTTTTGAAATCTTTATGGAACCCTCCGTAGGGAGTTGGGGGAGCAGTACGTATAGTTCCACCATTTTGAGTCCATTTTGGCGTTTAGTGGACAATTTATATAAATTAGGCGATTTTCTCAATTTTTTTGTGGTTTATGGCTTCCAGATGATATCTTTGCGAAACCTTTATAGAATTCTTCGTAGGGAGTTAAGGGAGAAGTGCATACACTATTACCATTTTTAGAGTCTATTTTGTATCTTTAGGGGACAATTTATAGGAATTAGACAATTTTCTCAATTTTTATATGTCTTAGCCCATTAATATTTTGGTGATATGACTTGTTGACACCCAATTTTGACCGTCCCCGATAATAATTAATTTTTGAGCTTCTTAATTTTTCAAATGATTTAGAATAATTAGCTTTATATAATTTAAATTAGTTTCGAGGTTATTTTTAAGTAATTTCAATCGATATTTATAGTATTTTGAATAATAACTATATTGCATATAATTATATATGTATTTACTATGTCTTACAAATATTTTGAAAATCGTAGCAAAAGAGTTCTACATTGATTAAAATAAGTATTTTATTTATTTAGTTTTAGTTTGAATTATAGTCTTGAATTAATTAGTTTATGTGAAAATCAAGCAGTTTATGACTAAGTTGATTATTTTATCTCGTTAAGAATAAAAAGCTCATAAATTAATTATGTTAATTTGTCCTATTTAAATTCTAGCCGAACCTTCTAAAATTAATTCATTTGGCTACCTTTTTAATTCGCTTGGTTAAATTATTAATTAATTTCTATTACAATTTTAGCCAAATCCCACCCCTTTCTTCAAACCCATCAAAGACCTTAGTTTTGTGCCTTCCTCCCAACTCCATACGTATAGCCAAATAAGGCCCAAAACCCAGCAGCCCATCCTTTCACTCAATACAATTCTGTATTTTCTCACTTCCATTTGAACCGACCCAGTTGCATTTTCCAGCAACAATAACTCAGCCTACCAAATAACTTCCCTCTCTATTTGAAATCCCAGCCCACTCCCAATTCCTTAATAACCCACATACCAGACCCATCCTCCTTTTTCCCCTTTGACCCGGCCCAAATCTTTTTCCCAAAAAGAACCCAGCGTGAATTTTCCAGAAGCAACATTCATCAGCAGTACAGCGACGAAAACAGAAAAGCAACGAGAACGCGGAAAGCTACTCTACAAATTTTGTTTCTTCCTCCCGTCCCTTTCCAATTTGTACCAGCAGCAGGCCTGCGCTCCGTCCCCCTTTCCCCTTTTGGAATGAGTCAAAACCCCAAGGTGTTTGTCCGAATTGGTGAAGGAATTCAAATTTTGAATTTTGGAATTGGCCCCAAATTTCTACTCGATTCCCCCCAAAACCTACCCGAATTTCCCCTATATAATCATCTATTCTATTCATTAGAAGAGGAATTTTTTTTGGGGACAATGAAAAAATATACAACTGTTCATCAGAAAATGATTTTTTGCTAGAGAAAGAAAAAGCTATCCGAATCCCAGACACTTCGGGAACCAAAATCACTGTTTGTGTTGTTCTCGTTTTCGTTTCCGACGAAGTTAAGCTCGTAGTTGGGAGTTGTGCTCTTCTCGTCCGTCCCAGATTTGCTGCACTACAAGAGGTAATAAACTCACCTTATTTTCGTTTAATGTCTATCAGTTTCCACTCTTTTGGATAGGAATCCATTCTAGTTATTCAAATGAGGTATCTCTATATGAAAATGGTCATTGCATTCGATTGTTATTATTGCATCTTGAATGTGGTTACATGATCAGTTTATGTGTTCCTAAGGTTGTATTGAAGTTCATATTGTTTTCCTGCGCCTAAACTTTACCCTAGTTTGTGTACTAACTAGCTTATAAGTTTAGTCTTGTTTGAGTCCTTTGCTGTCCCACATGTTCAATGCCGAATAATGTATTTTTAGCCTAAGTTTGGCAAGCATTTTGTTTCCGATCTGATTGTTCTGCCTTTAGCTCTTTATATCCTGCTGTTGTAAGTTAGTAATGGGTTGTTGGTTAGTTGGCTTTGAGTTTAAACTAGTGTATACTTCTCTCTGCTTGGTGCATATGTGAATTCGTTAGTATAATGATTCTTAGGCTTTAGTTTCTGTCTGTGCTTAATTATCGTATCTTTTCTAAGTTTCCAATTGAGTAGTTTAGTTACAAGGATCGTTGGTTTGTTTAGTAATCAGGTCACCGCACTTATGACTTGAGTCGTCTAGCTAAATGTCATTATGATAGTTTGCTATGAGGTTTCGTTGGCTTTATTGCTTTCCAAAATGTTGGAATTAGTAGTCATTTTGCTTTAAAGTTCTTAACCATTAGCATGCTTATTTCCCCTTCCTTTTCCTTACTTGAAATTATAATATTGTTAAAATCCTCTCTTATTCATGTCTAGAAATCGTGTGAACTGCTGCCATATTTTTATTAGCATTATTTTGCTGATTTGTTCATATATAAAGCACTTAATTTCGTAGGTCTGTTGCTACTTCTCTTAACGGTATAAGTGTCTAATATTCATCTTTTATCTTTCATTTGTGTTACCTTGCTTTCTTTTATCGAAAACCAACGCTTGCGTGCCATGATCTTTGTCTTTTTTTTTTCCTTTCCGAGATTCAGTCTTCTCTTACTCTTACATTATCCTATTTTAAACTCGATGATATTTATTCCTGTTAAGAGGAGGATGTTGGTCCATTTGCTTTCTGTTTAGTCTCAGTTGGTGGAAGGTAGTTGTCTTTTGATTCCTATTTTTGATTTACTGTTGGGTCCGAATATTTTTTTTAAAATCAAGTAGTAATTAACCAACCCCAGTCTGGTTATCCTACCTAAAATAGACTTAGATAATATCTTAAGTTTAATGATGGAGCTTTTTGTTTATCTATTTGAAATTTGTTGTTATTAATCACCTATGGTTTTTAAAGTCTTCTTTCGTGATTGATCTAGAAAGCTATATGATATGTCCCTATTTCTATTTATTTTTTAGGCTTAAACTTAAGAGCATTTATATATGGATTTAGTCTATTTCGGCATTTTCCTGTATTAAATTATTGAGTTGTCACTTACATGCTCATTTGTTTATATATGCATGTGAACACTACGAGAGTCCGATCGGACTTGAGCCTCCTCCTTTGCATTTCAAAATGGGCCACGAAGGCCCAAAAATCCTTTATCAAGTCAGTCAGCCTATAAAAATCGATGAACAGGTCCCAGAGTTGAAAGAATATGCTACAAATTGGAATGATTGAGGAAATTGCCCTTTGGAAGTTGTATTTTGTAATTATTGGGCCAAAAGCCCATTTATCTTGATTATTATTGTGTTAGTTTAGGACAGGTACCAAGTGTTGGGCCAAAGGCCCAAAAAGCAGATATTAGGCCCAAGTACTGGCCCAGGCGGACAGATCCAGACTTGGGCCCAAATTTTCTTTCCCTATTTACTTGACTGATATTATGTGCTTATTTGTTAAAAAATAATATTAAGGTTTCAAAACTTCAAATCCCCAAAAGACACCCATTTTGAATTAATTATTTAACTAAATTATTCATCTTTTACTTGACTTAAAAACAAATAAATAAATAAATAGGTTTACAAAATACTTCACTTAGATAATATTTCGATATATTTCCATTTCTCCCTTAAAATTGTCCTAACTATAAAATCTGTTCAATTTAAATTAAGTCAACAATTTTTAGCCAAATAAATTAATTGTCGGATAACCGCATTAGCGGATATTCTAGATGCTTTAAAAACCTTCCTAGAATATTAATAAGAACCCCGAACCCTTTTAAATATTTTCAATTGATTTCCTGTTTTAATCTATTGAAAATCAGTTTTCTTGATTTTTCTTAAAAAATTAAGTGGCGACTCTTAAAATCAGTCTAAATTATATATTTAAATAAAACATGACTGTCGGATGATTTCTTTGCGAAACCTCTATGGAACGCTCCGTATGGAGTTGGGGGAATAATATGTATAGTCTCACCATTTTCGAAGTCTATTTTGGGTATTTAGGGGCCAATTTACAGGAATCAAATGATTTCTCAATTTTTGTGTGTGTTAACCTATGAATATTTTGGTGATATGACTTTCGGACGATTGCTTGAAAACCTTTATGGAACCCTCCGTAAGGATTTGGGGAGCAATACATACAGTCTCACTATTTTCGGAGTCCATATGGGTATATAGGGGGGAATTTACAGAAATTAGGCGATTTTCTCTATTTTCATGTGTGTTAGCCCATGAATATTTTGTTAATATAGCTTCCGGATGATTTCTTTGTGTAACCTTTTAGCTCATAAAATTTATAAGATAATACACAATTTTTTTAAGCTCAAACAAGATCAATCACACATTTTAAAAAATTTATAAGACAATACACACAAAAAATGAGATAATCCATCAATCCTGTTGTGTGACCCATAAACTTTTAAACTAGCGACGTATGCCCTAAGGAAACCACAAGCATTGTCTAGTAGGTTATCAGAAAAAGACCCACAAAATTTGAGTTTAAACGGAGTCGGTCACATATATTTTGATAAATTTATGAACTAATACACACGAGAAGTCAAGCTAATCAAGAATTTCTGTTTCGTGACCCATAAAGTCCAAAAAAATAACGCCTGCCCCTGGGAAATTATAAGTATCCTTTACAAAATTTGAGCTCAAACAAAGTCGGTTACACATATTTCAAAAAATTCATGGCAAAAACACATAAAAAAATGAGATAATTTTGGATTCCTATTTTGTGACCTATGAACTTCAAAAAGAGTTATAATTACCCCTAAAGAATTATGAGTATCATTTACTAGGTCATCATGAATGGACACACAGAAACTGAGTTCAAACAAAAACTGTCACACATCTATATTATCTTAAAAGTATGAACTCCTAACTTGAATGTTAAATTACTAAAATATCTCTAACTTAGATTATGACATTTTCAATCACTTCTGACTTTTTCGATAAGTTATGACTATTTTCAAAGAGTTGTGATTTTTCGTTGAGTTGTGAGTTTTTCAAAAGAGTTATAACTTTTTCAATAAGTTGTGACTTTTTCAAAGGTTTATAACAAACATCGCTAAAAGTTAATATTCGTGGCAACTAAAACCGCCACTAAATTATATAACAATTGCTAGTAAAAGATAGTATTAGTGGCAACTAAAATCATTAAACTATTGCCGCTAAAAGATCGTATTAGTGGCAACTAAAGTCGCCACTAAATCATTAAAATATTGCCGCAAAAAGGTAGTATTAGTGGCAACTACAGTCACCACTAAATCATTAACTATTGCTGCAAAAAGGTGCTATTAGTGGCAACTAAAGTCGCCACTAAATCATTAACTATTGCCGCTAAAAGGTGCTATTAGTGGCAACTAAAGTCGCCACTAAATCATTAACCTATTGCCGCAAAAAGGTGCTATTAGTGGCAACTATAGTCGCCACTAAATCATTAACCTATTGCTGCTAAAAGGTCGTATTACTATTGCCGCTTAAATCATTAAACTATTGCCACTAAAAGGTAGTAATAGTGGCAACTAAAGTCGCCACTAAATCATTTAACTATTGCTGCTAAAAGATGATTTTAGTGGCAACAAAAATCACCACTAAATAAAATAACAGTTGCCGCTAAAAGGTAGTATTAGTGGTAACTTAAACCGCCACTAAATAATATAATAGTCGCCTCTAAAAGAAAGTTTTAGTCGTTACAAAACCACCGCAATCATATATGAAACGCCGCTAAAAGTGAGTATTAGTGGCAACATAAGCCGCCACTAATTCATAAAATAGTCACCGCTAAAAGTAAGTGTTACTGGCAACAAAAACCACCACTAACTCCTATACCAGTCGCCACTAAAATTTTGTTTACAGGCAACTAAATCCGCCACTAAATCAAATAACAATTGCAGCTAAATGATAGTATTAGTGGCAAATAAAACCGCCACTAATTCATATAATAGCCACCATTAAAATCTAGTATTTTGAAAAATTATGAACTAATAACAAAAAGACAAATCTAGAAACCAAACTTTGAGTTTACATTAAATATTTAATTCTAAGCCTAATTATTATTATATATTAACTTGAGTTCATTGTAGGAACCCATCTATTAATGTCATAACTTTACAATTGAGCTAAGTCTAAAGATCTATCAAAACCAAACTCTCTACCCTAATGTAGCATAAGATTTGTATACATCTTATCCTTCCTAGGCTCCATTAAAATTTTAAATTTAAATGTTCAAAAACTATACTAAAAATACAACTTAAAATGTTGATTGAAATCCATGCAATTTGACTCTCGATAAACAAAAAGGTGACGAGTAGGGATTAGGCCTAAAAACAAAATCAACAAATACATTAGTACTACGACAACACCAAAAGTAATTAAAAAGACATTATTTCTCGAAGGTAAATGATACATTTGATCCTTTTCCTCTTTTCTCCCACTATTAATTCACAAGTAAAACTATATCTTCTAAATATTTAATATAATATTTAACCAAACTTCATCTTGTTGCCAAATCTGTGAAGTAATCAATCATTTCTTCTAAATACCTCTTTGAAGCAATTTGCTTCTTCTGGGAAATGAATTGGGACTATGAATCACTAATAGAACACGAAAACCATCTCCATCTGGTTACCAAAAATACAAGGCGCAGAGGAGAAAAGGAGCTTATATGATGTACAAAACTCGTTGAACTAAATAAGCTTGCTGGTTCGCCGCTTTGATGGTCCTCCAGGGAATAGCTTTATTATCCATCCCAAGACCCGTTCCACCACCTGATGCAAAAGAAGAAAGTATACTCAAAGAGAAGGCATCGACTATCAAGTTTAATTAGAAGGAGCCGAGGAAGCAAAAGAGTGAGAACAGTTAGACACCAGGAGGACGAACACCTCATAACCACATGACAAGCTGTGTTATACTGTTATTCCAAGATCTCTAAATGACACAAAACTACAGAAGGTTAGAGTTTGTTGGAGAAAAGAGTGTTTGACTGGCTCTCAAAAAAGGAAAAGAAAAAAAGCAAGAGTCTTTTTGGTAGGCTTTTTAAGGCGATGCTGCGTCATAGCCATTGCTGTGACTAGCTAAGCTATGTAAGAACCTCTACCATTTGTGGGTGTTTGATAACTGGTATTTGTATTTTATGGTGTTTCTACATCACTGATAGATCCGTTAAGCTCCAGCAGTAGCTTAGAGGAAAAGAAAGAATTTCAAACTTAGCTATCTCTTAGCCTATAAAAGAACTAAAGCAGCTTACTCTTGAAGCATGACTTAAAAGTTAAATAACGAATCTGAGGGCGCAAGCCGCAACGGTATTGGCATTCCATGCCAACTTAAACTTTAATTCGAAATACAAAGTAAAAATATAAGTAAAATTGTTAAAAGTTAATAGATATAAGGGGCAAAGAAGATAACTTTAAGAGGATGGAGGTTTATAAGCATATGGAAGCAATTATATTTACACGTCATATTACAGTACAAGAAAGGCTCACAAAACACCTTTATAGAATGAAAAGTTTCAAGGTAGGTAATTTTACCTCATCACCTTCATCAGCATATGTGGTGCTGTCCTGCACAGATAAAGCATCTGGTAGCCTTGTTTGGTTATTACCAGTTGCCATGCTTTGAGCAGTCAAAAGCTCCAATCTTTGTGTTTGAGCTTCAAGCTTTCGGGTTAAGTCCTTGTTTAACTCCTATACTCCACAAGGAACAAAACAAAAATCCATCAAACAAGTGTAGAGAGAGAATATTATTAGTATCCAAGCAGTGAACTTTTAATTGCACTTCCCAACACAAAGCACTACATGAAGATTAATAGATGTTGAAAGAACATGTGCAAGCATACTTACAAAAGGGAGACTTGATAAAAAAAAAATTTACATTTGCAATAAAACATTGGTGGTTTATGTTAGAAGCAACAGAAAGGAGAAAAAAATGAAAAAGAATCCTAAAGATGAAAATAATTTGACTCACATATTAGATCCTAAAGAGAAATTTTTTTTTGGATGATAATACTAACAAGTGACAAGGATAGCTTCCCTCAAATTACCTGCAATTCAGAGCACTGAGATGATTCCAGTGACAAGGCTTTCATCAACTCTTCTTTCTCCAAGGTTAACTATAAGCATCCAAGTCGGAAGAAAATTATTCAATTCTTTTGAATGGTAAAAATGCCTTGAAATATATAGAACAGCTAAGCAGACAGAAAGTCGAGGATGCAAAAATGATCAGTCTCAAGGATTTTATGCAAGAAGATACCTCAGAAATCAATGTATTGATGCTTTGAATCATCCTTATCTGATCTGGAGGAACGGCCGTCGATAAACTTTCAAGACTGAGATGGTCATTCTCAGATAGATATGAAAAGGTGGGGCCCTCAGTACTGCGAGCTCCCAAGTTAGGGCCATCCATGGTAGTATTTACAATTTTTTCTTCACCTGAATCAATACAACACCATATAATTGAAATCTACAAAAATGTAAAAATATACATAAAGAGGCATCCTGAAGATGTAATCTGTGAAATCTGAAACCACATACGGAGATCCTCTGTTGAAGTTGATACATCTTTTTTACTAGGCATACTCATGCTAACATCAAGTGACTTGCCACTATCAGAAGTTTTTCGTAGTTTCGCCTGCAAGAGCTTCTTTTCTGTTGAGAGAAAGAAAACAAAGATGTCGTTACATGTACAAGAAACAGGTGGGGAAAGAAATAGCAACTCTATATCACTCTAAACCAATTACAAGCAAAATCACTCGAATCAAAAAAAGGTTCTTAACTATTAGCATCTTACCTTCTTTTAGAGCATTAATTGTTGACAGCAGATCCTGGCGTTCCTTTCCAAGGCTAGCCATTTTCTTTCTGCAGCGATTAAGAGAGAGTCGAATGACATCAACACCCACATTTAATGCAATTTACAAGAGTCAATGAGTAAGGCAAAACGACTCAATTCTGACTTCTAAAATTTATAGCAATCTTTGTTAACCTTTCTTGCTAATATACATTTTGACAAGTAGATGGAAGTAACCAATATGCATTACAACAACTACTAAAGTTTCCTCCATTGCAAGCACCAGGAAAGGCACAGAAAATTTTTGGCAGCACTTCAATATTATATGAAAGTGAATGGTGTTACAAAAAGGTAGACATGAATATCTGATACGTATCCCTCTCATAGTAATAAACTATTGACTTCATTAAAATGATTCTGCTATCTAGTTTCCCTTAGCTTTTATCCCAATGGATAAAGGAGAGATGGGAAGGAATGAACAATAAAAGCGAAAGATGACTATGACCAGATCAGAGTTAGGAGGGAAAACTATGGCCTAGAAGTGTTCACAGGCAAGTTTTGAGCATACTTGAAAGAAGATATTTCAGCTTGTGATTTCTCTAATTCCCTCTCCAGTTTAAGCTCATTAGATCTCAGACGAAGTGCCTGCAAGATTAGTTTGACAAAGTTATTATCTCAAAGTGGAGGAAATTATCATCTATCAGAAAAACAAATGGCCGCCGCACTTAATAATCAATTTTGAAGAAAAGAAATCTAGAAAAGGCACGGTTTCAAAAAGGTGAGTAGACCGTTCCGAAATTCTAATATCAACAGGAAATATAATCAACAAAGAACATGAAAGAACTATATGCACTGATCCAAAGGAAAAATTAAAATGACAACAAAGATTGGATCTAAACCATTAGAACAAGGGCAAAAGATCAGACTCCACACACCACCTCAGTATTACACGTGGCAAACATTGATCTAAAAAGTATTACATGTGACAGACATTGAAAAGATACCTCAGTGAGGACTTAGTGAAGGCTACCATATGGGTTCTAATATAGCCTCACTCTACACTTTAAAAGTGAATATAGCAAGATACTTCGCATTAGATGTGTCGGCTAATCAATATAACAGACTTTGCTGGACACACACAAAGCTAAGTTTGCTTCAAGTTCAACAAACATGAAATATCAATAAAAACTAAACAGTATCAACGATTAGATTTTCAATATGATAGTTCTAGTGTAATACAATTTATCTTTTGAAACAAGGGTATGTTCCTCTTCCAAAGTATAAGAAAACAGAATATGTCTAACTTAACTATCTCTTTTAATCAAATAGGATAACTTAGCAGATGCAAATGATGTTGAAATTCATTTTAAATTCTCAATAAGGGTTTAGTGAAGGATTTGGCAATACAAGGCAATGCCACTATTGGTTACCTTCTCTTCCAAACCAATCACTTCAGAAGCCAATAGCTTAGCACGTTCATCTGCAGCATTACATTCAAATTGTACGCTTGCATATTCCATTTTCACAGCTTCAAGTTCGACCTGCTTACATTAGATGCAATGACAAAGAAAATCACATACCTCAAAGATTATGGTAAGAATCAAGTCCATTATGGTGAACAGAACTCAACAGGCTATGTTAGTACAAAGATAGCTTGCCAGACATCTGAACTAATCTCAACATGAGAAACCAGTTCATTCCACAATACTGATTCCAAAAGTGTTCTCCAACACAAGGGTCACAGGTGTATCCTTGAATATAGAGTTAAGATGAATGAACACATTCTTCAACATGGATTAGCATAGCAGATACGGTTCAAATGGTATCTACTTATGAAATTTGTATCCGGAAAACCATTAAACACCACATAGAGAATTTGTTGCACCTTGCTGACCAAATTACAGACAAAACAAAGGTACTTCATGATGCCTCCTCAAAACTGAAGAAAGGGGGTGACCAAGAACTAAGGTTTTCATGTTGGAAATTTATTTTTATTAAATAAAAATATAAACCACCAATGTGACGTACTTAGACAAGAAAGATCATTGGATGCTTCAAAATAGAGACTGGTCACTCCTCTTTCTTCTCCAAGTCAATCAAATAATTATTTGTGACTAGGCATTTCTTCTGTTTCTAAACAGCAGAAATAAATGTGATTGTTTGGATTTTCCATTATTTATTTTTATAATTGAGTTATGTATGAAATGCCTGGCCAAATATTTCTGCTATTTAGAAACAAAAGAGCAAAATTGCACGTAACTTTCCGCGACATCCTTGTTGTGCTACAACTTTTAAAATGTCATATCAACAATAGTAAAGAAAATAGGTCATTTCATTTCTTT